>PVHT021183556.1:11472462-11577703 GCA_004024745.2 Catagonus wagneri | reverse complement strand
AGGGAGGTGGGCTGCCCGCTTTATCGTCCACTCTCTGACCACCTACTTTCTGACGTCACACCCCTTCAGTCTTGTGACTTGATTGTCCTCTGGCTGTCAGCCTCCACCCCCACCCCACCCCTGCCCCAGCATCCCAGCAGTTCCCTGGAAATTCTTCAGCCCACCTCCTCTGCTTGAACACACCCCGACCAGCTCTGGATCTCCGGTCACGGCCGCCCTGCCCGCCAGCAGCCCCCGCACCGCCATCTCCACCCAGAGCACCAGCTCCCAAGGACAGACTCAACCCCATCAAGGTGAAGACCTCCCGACCACCTTTTCTCCCGGGCCATCCGCACCTTCGGCCAGAGGGTGAGGGACGAGGGTTCGTGACCCATCCCCAGCTGCCTGGCCTCCCGCCCTCCAGTCCACAGCTGGGTTCTGGTGGGGCGTCCAAATGCTCCCGTGCAGAAGGGGGCTGTTGATCTGAGACACTCTGCCAGATATTCCTCTAGTAAAGATGGGCTTATTCAGGATCAGCAGAGAATTGCCATTCAGGGTCTGCAACCAGGGAAGCCACGGGCAAGTCCCCTCAGGGCAGGCGAAGGAGAACACTGTTTTTTTTTTTTTTTTTTTTTTTTGCTTTTTGTTTTTTTTTAAATCGAGGAAAAGGAAGTTGGGAGGCTCTAGTAAACAAAGAGTCCATGGCTTTCATTGGCTGAGCTCTAAAGAGTCTGTTTTCTTCCTGCTGGACTCGGCGCTCATCCTAGGGCAGAAGAGCTCCCCCTGCTGGTCTCCCAATTCTATGTCATCGACGTTTCTGCTCGTTAATTTTTTTTTTCTTGGCGGGGCTTGAGGCACGTGGAAGTTCCTGGACCAAGGATCAAACTCCATAGCTGCAACCAGAGCCACAGCAGTGACAACGCTAGATCCTTACCCCGCTGAGCCACCAGGAAACTCTGTTAATTTCTTACAGGACTATGGAAAGCCAGTTCATCGAACCTCGTCTTCCTTTCTTTTCTCCATTGTCACCTACATGTTGTCCTTCTGGGCATGTCTTCTCTGAACTTTTTCCCCTTGGTCAACCTCCCAAGCCCAAACTCTCTATATGGGCTTCATGATCAACAGACTCACTCACTATTCCATAAACTCCCATCTTCACAGAACACTTTCCTCTGCACCTTTGCCTTAAAAGAAAACCTGGTCCCCATTTCTAAGGACAACACTTTGTCCTTAGACTTCTCAGGTGGCACTTCCTCTACACCTAACCTTTCACGGGGTAGGGTGTTGACAGCCTTGCTGCTCAAGCCTCAGTACTTCCTTCGCGCCCAGCCATCTGGCTGTGAGGCCCCCCACACCTGCTCCCTGCTGGTGTCCCCTGATTCGGAGACCCTTCTCGTTCCTTGCAGACTTTGGTGTCAAGCCATGGTGCAGTGTTGCTGTCCACCACCAGTAGGAGTCATTTCAGCATCCACGCCAACGATCCGCCCAGGGGCCTAGACTTCGTGCTGCCTTAGCTCTCTACTCCCCAGGCTGTTGCATTTCCCCAAATGCTCTCCTTGCTGAAATCACATGCCCGCTCTGACCAGTCCTCTGGTCCTTTTGGTTGACTTGTTCAAACACTCCCACTGCTCCAGTTCTCTGGCACCCCCAGGTCTTCCTGTCCAGCACCCCCGTCTGTCTTCTCTCCCCACCGGCCTCCTCCTGTCTTCCCTCCCTACGCTCCTGAGAGTCCAACGTTCGTCATGTCATTCATTCTCTCGCCAACATCCCGGATCCCTTGACCTTGGTCCTTTCATTGCATCCTCTTTGTGAAACTTCAATCCTGGATGAGCCCAGCCGTCCTCCGCTCTAGCCCGGGCATGAACCACAGACTTAAGCTAGAGGAAACCGTGCAACCAGGCACGTTGCTGTCCTGAGAAAATCCTGGCACTGACTCCAGCTGTATGCTGAGCACCGAACACTTCCCAGAAATCCTACCTTTTTTTCTGCCATAGACTCATGTCCTACATGCATCTCAAATCACTGTCCCTCTTTCCCCCCGTGTCCTCCTCACGGTCTTGCCTCCCTCTTCAAAAGGAAGGTGTGAACCAGCAGGTAGGGGCTTCTTTGACATCTCTCTACCAGATGAATTAAACTTCAGCTGTATCCACCCAACCTACCCTCTTCCCTGCCCCCACAGCTTATCCAGATCAGTCCCCTACCTGTGCCAGATGCCCCCGACTTCTCAGAAAAACTTTTTATCTGCATCTTCAATATCTTTCTCTATATGGCTAATTTTATCAACATCAAAACATGTTCAAATAGCTTTTTTTAAAAAAGCCCACCCCTAACGCTACATTTCCATTCTGATACCGTTGTATTTTACCCCCTCTTCAGAGCCAGTTTTCTTGGATGAGTTATGTAGATACACGGAATCCACTTTTCCACCTCCCATTTACCCCTTAACATAGTCACATTCTGAACGGACCACAGAGAACCTCCCCGTTACTAAGCCCAAGAGAGATGTCTCCGTCTGCATCTCAGCTGACCTCTTCGGGCACTTGGTGCAGCTGACGTCTTGTCTCCCTTTTTCCTTGGATGCTCATATCATTTGTTTTATTTTCACCCTATCTTTTGGCCATTACTCAGTATTCTTTGCCAGCCCTTTCTTCTCTGGTTTACTTGGTATTTAGAATCCTTCCAGACTCTGTCTTACCAGGCATTTTTTTTTTTTTTTTAATCACCACAACCAAGGCACAGGGGGTGGCCAGGCATAGGAATGTCCCAGGCTAGGGGGTGAATCGTAGATGCAGCTGCTGGCCTACACCACAGCCACAGCAATGCTGGATTGGGGCTGCGTCTGAGACCTGGATATTGTGGCAGGGATTGCATTTAATTTGCAGATTGCTTTGGGTAGTACGGACACTTTAATTTTTTCAGTCCATGAACATGGGGTGTCATTCCACTTCTTTGTGTCATCTTCAGTTTTCTTCATTTGTGCTTTATGGTTTTAAAGGTATAGGTCTTTCTTTTATACTTCTCGATGCAATTTTAAATGGGACTGTATTCTTGCTTTCTCTTTCTGATAGTTCATTATTAGTGTATAGAAAAGCAACAGATTTCCGTATATTAATCTTGTACACTGCAACTCTGCTAAATTCATTTATTAGTCTTAATAGTTTTTTTGGTCTGTTTCTTTTAAGTTGTTCCATTTTTTCGCATATAACTCGCTACGATTTTTCCCCCCTTCTTTGGCTACATCTGTGGCATGTGGAAGTTCCTGGACCAGGGATCAAATCTGAGCCACATCTGCACAGCTGTGGCAACACTGGATCTTTCGCTCACTGCGCAGGGCTGGGGATCGCACCAGCAATGCCACAGAGACGAGCCTAATCATTAACCCGCTGTGCCACAGTCGGACCTCCTGATTTTTTGTATCTGTGTGGCATTGGTCACGATTTCTCCTCTTTCATTTCTTATTTTGTTTATTTGGGTCTTCTTTTTTCTTAAATTGAAGTGTAGTTGACTTACAATGTTGTGTTAATTTCAGGTGTACAGCAAAGTGATTCAGATATGTGTGTGTGTGTGTGTGTATGTATAAAATGTATATATGGTTTTTCAGATTCTTTGTCATTATAGGTTATCGTAAGATATTGAATGTATTCTCTGTGCTATACAGTAATCCCTGTTGCTTAGAGGCTTTACAGATAGTAGTGTGTATTTGTTTTCTTAATTTCCCCCTCCCCCCTTTCCCATTTGGTGACCATAGCTGACAGTTTTGGAGAGATGGGTCTCCACCAAACCCATGTGCCCGGGACTTGTCGAATACAACAGAAAATGGATCAAATGAGGTCTCAGTCTAGAGAGGAAGAAAGATGTTTAAGCAAATAAGTGTGATTAGCAATGCGACAGAACTATAAACCACGATTGTGAAATCCTTCCCATCCCCTCTTTCCCATTAGCCAGGGAATGTAGCTAATGGGAAAGAAGGGATGGGAAGGATTTCACAAAGAATGACATAAAAATGGAAGTAAAACAATGACAACACATGGAGATGTCTGCTATCACAGAGCAGGGCCCCACGGGCCCATTCTCTGAACATCTCAGGCCCAGTTCGTCTCCACGATCACCACACCAACCGGATCCTTGGCCTTGAGCTTCTCACGTACACTGTTTCAGGACTGGAGTGACCAGATGTCCTGTTTCTCTAGTCCTGCTGTTTATTCCTCAAGAAGTTTTTATCAGTTCTCAGGGACTCACTTGTAAATTGGAGTCGGGGCCACGCGTGGAAAGGCTGTCATGTGCACAGAAGGCTACTTCATGGGGATTATTACTGCTCTTTCACGGTTCTCCATCTTCCTCTCCGCACAGCACTTGGCCACGCAGCTTCCACGCCCTCCAGAGTGGGCATCTTGTTCTTTAGGTGCTTCGAATGGCCCCTCACCCAGTTGCCTTTAAATGCTTAATTCCACTTTAATAAGGGTCCTCTCTGCTCTCGCTATGCCCTTTTCCTCCTGGATGACAGGCCTACAAAACGATTGTCCCCGCTGACAAAGTATTTGTTGAGGAGTTTGAAAGGAAGCGTATTAAAAACTCATCTCTTGGACTTGCTGTCATATCTCAGTGATAACGAACCTGACTATGAGGATGTGGGTTCGATCCCTGGCCTTGCTCAGTGGGTTAAGGATCCGGCTCTGCCATGAGCTGTGGTGTAGGTCGCAGACGCGGCTTGGATCCTGCATTGCTGTGGCTGTGACTGTGGAGGGCAGCTGCGGCTCCAATTGGACCCCTAGCCTGGGAACTTCCATATGCCACGAGTGCAGCCCTAAAAAAACTAAACAAACATACAAAAATCAAAAGCAAAAAAGGAAACAAAAAAAACAAAGCAAAACTCATCTCCGGCCGGTTGCACAGTTTTTCCACTAGATGGCAGCAGTGTATGAGCTGTGCAAGAACCTGTTCCCAAACGCTTGAACCAAAAACAGAATACACCAAAGTCAGTGAATAGATAACCTGTTCCTAAACCAGCAGTAGCCAGCAGCTCTCTAAAGAATGGGCTGCCTCTGTTCTGACAGAGGCATGATTCTGAGTTTGGAGATTTTAATGTACCGATGCAAAGCTAATGTTAGCGGTGACCTGTTTCCTAATAGTTTACAACCATGTTGTCAGTCTGCCAACCAGATACAATAGATGTGGATTCTTCATTTCTTCTCTTTTTTTTTTGATTTTTTAGGGCCACATCCGCGGCATACGGAGGTTCCTCCCATGCTAGGGTTTGAATCATCGGAGCTGCAGCTGGATGCAAGCTGCGTCTGTGACCTATACCACAGCTCACGGTAACTCTGGATCCTAACCCACTGAGCGAGGCCAGAGCTCGAACCCGCAACCTCATGGTTCCTAGTGGAATTCATTTCCGCTGCGCCACGATGGGAACTCCCTTCATTTCTTCTTGCAGCCTGTTTTGGTGTTTCATGTTGCCGCCCTGTAGTCAAGAGTCAGAGTTGATTTTTCTCTCTCACCATCCTTCATCTTCCCCCTTCCTGCCCCGGTCCCGCTCCATGTGCCCAGGCTTGGCTCTCCTGCTGAGTCTGATGTACGGGGCATGAAGCTAAGCGTACATTCCTCTTGGGATACTATGGAAGGTGTGGCCTTCCCACTAGAGTCATGTGTTAGAGGAGGTTTCTCTTAACATTTGCATTTTAAGTAAGTCAAGGTGTTAATGGTAACTGGTATAGGAAATATAGCCACTGCTTATTATATGCCACTGATGCAATTTCATGTATCTGTACTAATTAAGGCTTAGCACCCCAAGTGAGTGGAACATAAGGACAAGTAAGCTTTCAAAAATAACTATTTAAGAATAAAAGTGATATATACTAAGTTTAAAAAAAAACAAAAAGAGGGAAATACATTTGCTTATAACCCTATATTCCACCCACTGCCAAACTGATAGCATTCCATATATACTGCACAGAAATAGTTTTTAGTAATGCCATTTTTTTTTTTTATGTCTTTCTAGGGCCGCACCCGTGGCATATGGAGGTTCCTAGGCTAGGGTTCGAATTGAAGCTACAGATGCTGGCCTATGCCAGAGCCACAGCAACACCAGATCCGAGCCACATCTATGACCTACACCACAATTCACGCCAATGCAGGATCCTTAACGCACTCAGCGAGGCCAGGGATTGAACCCTCAGCCTCATGGTTCCTAGTCGGATTCGTTTCTGCTGAACCACGACGAGAACTCTGGTAATGTCATTTTTAATGACTAGCTAGTATTCCATTCTAAGGAGGTATAATATGTTAAATCCCCTGTCCTTGGGTAGTTATGGTGTTTTTTTTTCCTATTATAATTAATTCATTCATGAACACACATGCAGATAAATATTTGTATTCATTCATGATTATAGCCTTAGTATGAATTGCTAGAGGTTGAATTCTTTAGTCAAAAGTAATGCCCGTTTTAAGACTTTGATAAACACCATCAAAATGACCTCGAGAGGGAGTTCTCTAGTGGCTTAAAGGGTTGAGGATGCTGTGTTGTCACTTCAGTAGCTTGGGCTGCTGCTGTGGCTCGGGTTCGATCTCTGGCCTGGGAACTTCCACATGTCTCGGGAATGGCCAAAAAATGATCTTCAGAAAGTGTATATGAGTGCCTTCATATCGTCTCTAACACTGAGTATAATAACTTTTAAAATAGTGTTGCCAATCTGATGGTCAAGAATATTCTGTTTTATGGATTCCCATCGTGGCTCAGTGGAAACGAATCTGATTGGCATCCATGAGGACGCAGTTTCGATCCCTGGCCTCACTCAGTGGGTGAAGGATCTGGTGTTGCCGTGAGCTGTGGTATAGGTCGCAGACATGGCAGATCCTGTGTTGCTGTGGCTGTGGTGTAGGCTGGTGGCTATACCTCCCATTCAACCCTTAGCCTGGGAACCTCCGTATGCCGTGGGTGCAGGCCTAAAAAGACAAAAAAAGGTAAAAAAGAATATTCTATTTTTGTTTTATTTATCTTTCTTTGTTAGCTTTTTATCTTTATTAACTGTTTTATTTATTGCTTGTGAACAGCATATTCATGTCATTTGTCCATTTAAAAATTGTAGTGATGATCTTTTTTCTCATTGATTTGCATAAACGCTTTGCATATGTATTATATTTAACCTTTATCTTAATGTATTTGCAAATATCTGCCCCCCAAAAGTGTTAAATTTTAAATAGCCTTATTGAAGTATAATTGACATATACTAAACTGCACGTATTTATGTTGTGAGCCACACAGGAAGTCTGAAACTGCACATATTTAAACTGTACGTTTTTTGTTTCAACACAATAAAGATAATGAACATTATAATCACCCTCAGAGTTTCATTGATCCTATGAAATTCCTCTGTCTCTCCCCTTCCTGTCTCCTACTTCTATTCCCAGGTATTTTTTTTTTAATTTTATTAAAGTATAGTTGACTTACGATGTATTAGTTCATCTTTGTTATCTTTGTGGAAAGATTTTTAAATACAAATTTAATTTCTTTAGTAGCTATAAGGCTATTCAAGGTATCTATATCTTTTTGGGTATGCTTTAGCAATTGGTGCCTTTCAAGGAATTTGTTCATTTCATCTGAGTTGTTGAATTTATGCTAATAACTGTTATGTTCATAATATTTCCTCATTAGCTTTTTGAAGAACTTGTATAGATGTCACCCTCTCAAGCCTGCTATTGGTAAATTGTGTCTTTCTTTTTTCCCTGATCATAGTGGTTAGAGGCTTATCAATTTCATTGCTCTTCTCAAAGAACCAGCTTTTGTTTTCTTTGCTTTTTTTCTGCTATTTTACTATATACGTTATCTATATATATGTAAAATATATATATCTCTATATATATTTTAGAGCTGCACTCGTAGCATACAGAAGTTCCCAAGCTAGGGGGTGAATTGGAGCTATAGCTGCCAGCCTATGCCACAGCTACAGCAACACAGAATCCAAGCCACATCTGTGACTTACACTACAGCTCACGGCAATGTTGGATATTAAGCCCACTGAGTGAGGCCAGGGATCGAACCCACATCCTCACAGATACTAGTCAGGTTCTTAACCCATTGAACCATAGCAGGAACTCCCAATTTGTTAGAATTTTATTTAGACTTTTTGGATAAATTTTTTGTAATTGGAATTAGCCTATTTTTTATTTTGTGTATTTTTTGTCTTTTTGCCTTTTCTAGGGCCGCACCCACGGCATATGGAGGTTCCCAGGCTAGGGGTCTAATCGGAGCTATTGCTGCTGGCCTACGCCACAGCCACAGAAACGCGGGATCCAAGCCGCGTCTGCGACCTACACTGCAGCTCACGGCAACGCTGGATCCTTTAACCCACTGAGCGAAGCCAGCGATCGAACCCGCAACCTCATGGTTCCTAGTCGGATTCATTAACCACTGAGCCACGACGGGAACTCCTGTCCTATTTTTTTAATACATATGCTAACTTTGTCAGGTTTTGGCTTTAGGGCTATGATATCTTCTTCAGTTCACTGGGATTGTTTCCCTTTGTTTCTGTGCCAAAATAGCTTATGTAGCATAAGAATTGCCTGTTGTTTGAAAGTTTGAAAAGACTTGCCCATAAAACTGAGCTCAGAGCCATGACTAGGTTATAAATGCATGCAATTAAGGGAAGGTGATTTGTTTTGTATGTAAAGACTAGAGGATTATGAAATGCTTGACATATTGAAGAGGCCTCCTTAAGGTAACAGAACCTCTTGATACCAATTATAAGAAAAGATGGGTTCCATCGATGTTAGCAGATGGAGGGTTTCCTGTTATCAAGGGAGAAAGACAGGACTGACAGGCTAAGGCTTTATGTACAAGGCGTAAGCTGCACTTTGACCAGAACAGAGGCTCCAGGCGCTATCTTTACAGCAGCAGAAGAAACAATGGTGTTTATTTTTTATTTTTTTGGCTGCGCGTGTGGCATATGGAAGTTTCTGGGTCAGGAATCGAACCCGAGCCACAGCAGTGACCCAAGTCACAGCAGTAACAATGCTGGATTCCTAACTGGCTGAGCCACCTGGGAACTCCACAGGAAGCTGGTGTTACAGCTCCTGTTCTCATGGGACTTCAAAGCAAGGACATGAGACACTTCTCCTTGAACTTGAACTTGACCTGTGAACTAGACCACCCTCCTGCCCTCAGTGATCAGGGGTCTCTGTGTCTGCTGCTCTCGGCCCATGGAGACCAGTCTCCTTGCTGACGGCCCTGGACACTGTGCTTGGCAGGCGGCCTCGCCTTGCTCTGTCTGATGCAGACCTAAGCTTCATGATCTGATGAAGCTTGATTCCTTGCAGATCTGGGGTCTAATTCTACATGTGCCGGATTCAGAATACTGCGATCAGGGCTTTAGCTGGTTCTCCGGGATCCACCCCGGTCCTGTCCCCGTGATCAGGGATGGTGTGCATTCTATAGTACAAAGCGGCCACCTGCTGGAAGGGCAACACAGATCACCGTAGAATGTTCTTTTGCATAGCCCCCATGTTGAGGGTGAGCCAAGGGTTTCCAGTGCCAAAACTTGGACAGAAAGAGAGAGGGAAAATTTAGATGCCATTGTTGCAGCAGAATTACAGGGGAATTCCTTCCCCTCTCACGCTGCCTGCTTTCCTTAGCATCCATGGGGATTCCAGAGTGGGGGGCGCACAGCCTGGGAGGAAGGTGGACTGAGGCCAGAGAGCCTGGATTGAGGGAAGTAGTTCAAGGTGAAGACATCTGCATGTGGAAGAAGACCTCAGACAGGCAGCCCCTCTTCCTGCCAGCCCGCGGGTGATACAGGCGTATTTAGACAATCAGCATCTTGATTTCCCCCTAAAGCCTGTCGACTTAGTATTTGATTTTTCACTTGTTGCAGATTAAGCCTCTTCTTTATTCTTTATTCATGTGGGGCGCATTAGGATGTCCTGTACTTTTGCCCAGATGTCCTAAGAAAGAGAAATGCTTTCCCCAGACACAGGATGACAGCTGTGTGCAGACAAGCCAGTGCTCTTGTGAGCTTGAGCCAGCCCTCCCTGCTTCATCCTTGGAAGCTGCTTTGCAGAATAACATCCCGACCTGTCCCAGGCGACTGCTTTGTAGTCTCCCCAGTCCTGGCAGGTTCTCGGGCTGTTTTCTGCCTCTGTCAGTACCTCCACTTGCCTCGTTGATTGCTCTGCTCAGTGAACCTGTGTAGCCTGAGCTTCATACTCATTTTTCACCAGATTGCAGGTGTGCAAGTAGATTTTGCTAACTTTCTATCTCCCGTGTGCTGCTCTGAAACTTGAGCCTGTTCAGATTCTCCCCCGGTTGTTTCCCCACATCCACTTTGTCGCTGGGAGCGGTCCCATGCCTCTGTTTTCAGTCACTGAAACGCAGTGTCAGGTGCTGCCACACCACCTGCCACCTGATGTCAAGGATGCCTGGTGGGGGGACGTGGAGGGGGCACAGGTGGAGGAACTGTCTCTTTCTCAATTCCATCACACCTTGGGTAGTGGGAATTCATCAGCAGGACTGGTTTTCCAACTCAGTTGGAAGCTTTACCAGTGGGGCTACCTGGGTCCTGGAAATCAGCATTCTGATTTAATCTGGTCATAATGTATGCCTGGACCTCGGAAGTTTTAAAATTTCCTAAGATTTTGGAGTTCCCATCGTGGCTCAGTGGATATGAATCTGACGTGTATTCGATCCCTGGTCTTGCTCAGTGGGTTAAGGATCCGGCGTTGCCGTGAGCTGTGGTGTAGGTTGCAGATGCTGCTCGGATCCCGTGTTGCTGTGGCTGTGACGCAGGCTGGCAGCTGTAGCTCTGATTCGACCCCTAGCCTGGGAACCTCCATGTGCCATGGGTGCGGTCCTAGAAAATGCAAAAAAAGAAAAAAGGCTCCCGAGATTCGGACACAGTCAGGGTTGAGAACCACCATCTTGCTCCTTAAAGTGTGGTTTGCAGGGCAGGAGTGTGGGTGGCCCCCAGGGCTGTGTGAAAATGCAGAGTCTCAGGTCCCTCCATCCCTGATGCACTGAGTCAGAATCTGCATGTAAACAAGCTCCCAGGAGATTTGTGTGTGTGTGAACGTTTAAGAAGCACTGGCTTGGACCCTGAGGATGGTCGTCCAAAATGGTACATTAACTGAGGGATCAGACATGTCCTGTTGAAAGAGCATATGTGTCCTTTTACTTTAATGTGTTTCTATCTGTCTTCTTTTGCTGAGACATCTCACCCGGGCCTCCTCTCTCACTGAGAAGAGTGGCTGCTCAGAGCTAGGGGGGTTACTGAGGAGTTTTGGCTCCCCTGATTCTGCAAAATTTGGAATTGTTATAGGATGAAGTGTGTGTGTATGTGTGTGAGAGAGAGAATGCATTCCCTCAGACCCACTCCCAGGGGTCTGTATTTGTTTTTTCATTTTGTTTTTTCGCGCATGCAGCATATGGAAGTTCCCGGGCCAGGGGCTGAATCGAAGCTACAGCTGCTGGCCACGGCCACAGCCACAGCCACAGCAACTCAGGATCCAAGCCGTGTCTGCGACCTACACCACAGCTCATGGCAATGCCATATCCCCGACCAACTGAGTGAGGCCAGGGATCGAACCTGAGTCCTAGTGGATACTAGCTGGGTTCATTACCACTGAGCCACAAAGGGAATTCCCAGTGTGACTGTTACTGGAGATAAGGTCTTTAAAGAGGTCATTAAGGTTAAATGAGGTCACTAGGGTGGGTCTTATACAATATGGCTCGTGTCCTTATAAGAGGAGGAAATTGGGTCACAGACACACACACACAGAGGCCATGTGAGGACACAGGGCGAAGACAGCCATTTATAAGCCAAGGAGCGAGGCCTCAGGGGAAACCAACCCTGCCCACACCTGGATCTTGGGCTTCCAGAACGATGAGACAGTGTATGTGTGTTAAGTCGTCCAGCCTGTGGTGCTTTGTCTTGCAGCCAAGCTGACTGTAGCCGAGCTCCTCAGAGCTCCACAAAGTCCCTCTGCTTGCCAAGCAGTGTTCCGTCTCCTTTCCCATATCCTCTTTGTACCTGGATCCTCACAGCTAAACCATCTGTTTGCATGCTCTTCTCACGTGCTTAGGGATTTAAGCACTTGCAGGCCATCCAGCAAACCTGACCTCTGCAGATTTGTCACGCTCTGTCCCTCGGGCCCTCCTGCTTTCTGTTGACAACAGCTTTCAAGAAAACATCTCTTGCAGCTGCTGACGCCTCTGACCTCGCTCCAGGACAGATCAGAATCGGTCCACAGGATAAGGTGAAGGAGATTTCATGCTGGCTCCTCTTTTGTGCACATTTCTCCCCTAAATGGCCATTCAGAAAAAAATGTCTTCCCGGAACCACTGGACAAATTGGGGAATAAAAGTGCTACGTGCACATCAGAGTCTGACAGTACTCAGTCCCACTGCTGCCCCCTAGCTGCAGTTCCCAGTCCCTGCTACTAGTTGCTTCCCAGGGAAGCGCTGTCAGTGGGAGGCGCTAGTAGGAAACAGGAAACAGGAGATCCCTGTTTCTGGCTCAGGAAGCATCATCAGTAGGTGATGGGGGGCTTCTAGCAGCATGGCTGGTAGCAGCAGCGACAAATACCCAGACAGACTGACACAATATGCGATTATCTGATACCAGGACATTCTGATCAGGGTGTACCTGGGTGGGGGGTCCAGTGGGAAGGGGGGTCACAGGCTTCTCAAGTCAATCTCTGCTCTACTCGACCCTGAGTGCCTTGGCCACTGGCTTTTACGTCACAGGTATGACACTCGGCTGCCACCTCCGTGGCTCTTAGGACTGTGATTTGAATGTGACTGATCCTAGCTCTGCACCTCAGCTTGTAGCCAAAACACGGCCTCTGTACGCTGGCACCAGTTAAGACTCAGAGAGGGAGTTCTGAGTGAAGCGGAAAGAACAGCTTTATTGCTTTGCCAGGCAAAGGAGGCCAGAGCAGGCTAACATCCTCAAAACTCTGTCCTCCTCTGAGAGGGGACAGCAAGGGGTTTTTATAGGATTAGCTCAAAAAAAAAAAAAAAAAAAAAAACCAAAAAACCACCCAGGGCTGTTGCATTCTTCTCCCTCCATTGTTCATTTCAAGGTCATGAAGGCTGGAGTCGGGCTCTGGTGACTGTTTCTGGTGGTCTTTGGGGTTATCGCACCTTGACCTTCTCTCCGCTGTGACGATTGCTCGCTAAAGGAAGAGGGTATTAGGAAGTGTTCTGAAGGAAAAGAAAACACTAGGCACTGACTATGACTCTAACTAGAATGGAATCATTAGTAAAGGAAAGCAATTAAGCAAAGAGGAAATCATTCGTGAAAAGCCGGCTAGAGTGAGCGGGCCGCTGCAGGCAGGGCGTAACATAATGCAGACTGTTAACTAGTTTTTAGCTGTGACAGTATTTTCTAATCATTAACTCTTGGGTCAGCCTTCTGAGACGGAGGGGAGGCCTGGCAGGCCGATGAAGAAGGCTTTTACCTCCAAACACAAGGACCCGAGACTCGTACGCGGCTTCAAGCTTTTGCCCACCGAGAACTTGGTGGCCCCCTCTTTCGCTGTCCCTCAGCCACCTCTTATTTTGACTTCTGCCCCAAATGTGCAGCGGGTGACATTTCTGCTCTAACTCCTCCAAGCCACCAAGCCCGGCTACCGCACAATCTGCCCATTTCCACACCCGAAAGCAGACAGAATTCATTTTTTTTTTTTTTTAAGGGCTGAACGTGTGCAGTCCCGGGCTTAGCCCAGGAGTCAGAGAAGTGGAGGGAGGCTCCGGGGAAGGAAAAGCAGGTCCGGGCCCAGTGGCTGCTTCCCGCCAGTCAGGTGAGTCCGCGGCCCCTCTGCAGTGGGTGCGCGCTCCGCCGTGGCTGCTGTTTCCCTCTGGGGCCACTCTAACCAGAAACACAAAAGAAAGGCCATTCTGGGAAACATGACTCAACCCAGCCAAGGCGACACACGGCCAGGTCACCAGCCCCGGATGGAAAGACCTTCCAGCTGCACTTCCTTTGGCCGCTTCAGGAGATCTTCTTCTAGTCAACTTCCTCCTTGAGATTTTAAAACCATCCAGGTTCTTTCTCTGGGACTATTGACGGTGACCTCCCCCGGGGCTACGAGACAGCGCCCACTGCCTGGCTTTGGTCCCTGCTTCTCAGGGTCCTTCGGTGGCGCGTGGATCTCCCAGGCGGTTGCTGGCCTGGTGGCATACGTGCGAGGGTGGCGCAGCACACAGGACAGTCTCAGCTGATGCTGAGTAGCCAGCAGACTATGTGATCTTCTCCACTCGCAAGAAATAACGCCCTCATCTTCTCAAACTCGGCCTTGCCTTTTGTGCTGGAAGAAGGGTCCTTGCAGCTCAGATTTTTAGGCCTTTTAAAAAAATTTAGTGAGTTCCCTAGTGCCGTAGCAAGTTAAGGTCCTGGCATTGTCACTGCAGCAGCTTGTGTCACTGCTGTGGAGCAGGTTTGATCCCTGGACCCGGGAACTTCTGCATGCCAGCAAACAAAGAAATAAGCAAACAAACAGACTTTTAGTTTTTTTCAGTTTTTATCGGTGTCCAATTATGCAAGCTGTTGTTTTGGACTTTAAAATGTACAACATTCTACTGGAGTTCCCATTGTGGCTTAGTAGTTAACGAACCCGACTAGCATCCTTGTGGATGCGAGTTTGATCCCTGGCCTCGCTCAGTGGGTTAAGGATTCGGCGTTGCCGTGAGCTGTGGTGTAGGTCACAGACGTGGCTTAGATCCCCTGTTGCTGTGGCTGTGGTGTAGGCTGGAAGCTGCAGCTCCGATTGGACCCCTAGCCTGGGGACCTCCATATGCCACAGGTGTGGCCCTAAAAGACAAAAAGACAAAAATAAAATAAAATGCACAACATTCTATGAAGTTTGTTAGAAAAAGTAGCAGTAGCCACTTGGTACCTTTCCCAGAAGTGACTATTTTTTCCCTTTTAGCTGATAATTTGGGTATTTACCACAATAACTCTGATGAACATGGCTTTATTGCTTTTTGATATTTCTATTTCATTTTAAGCTCCATGGACCATGAGGATAAAACCGTATTTTCCCAATATAATTATGATTTAGCAGTATTCTATATTTACATTTTTATATGGCTATACCAATACTATTTGGAGTTGAGTCATGTAGCCAAACTATGATGACTTTTCTTTGCATAATTCATTATCCTCCCTGGATTTCACCATTGTCCTGTTGATTGCTTATTTTTTTTTCAAGTGCTCACTGCGTGTACCCTTAAACCACATTGTCTAAATCTTCTCTCATGATATTCAGGCCCATTGAGTTGTCTATCAATTTCATCTTCCTGAAAAATCCTCCTGAATTTTTTTTGGGGGGGGCCACACTGGTGGCGTGGGGAAGTTCCTGTGCCACAGCTGTAACCTGAGCTGCAGCAGTGACAATGCCAGATCCTTAATCCACTGAGCGAGGACAGGATCCAACCCATATCCTCATGGATACTAGTTGGGTTCTTAACCAGAGAAACTACAGTAGGAACTACTGATAATTTTTATTGCATTGGCCATCACTTAATAGGTCAGCGTATATATTACCAGAGAAAATGAGTGTTAAGGCAGCTTGGAAAGACTTTAAAATCCCACTGCAAACTTTCCAAAACTCTTGGGACTGAAAAGGAGCTGAAAAGACAACCACTTTTTGATGCTTGAATTATCTCCATGGTGATGCTCCCCAAAGTTTCTCTGGCCTTTGCCCGGACTGTGTCACGGTGGCCATCATACTTGACAAGGCACCCCTTCCATTTGGTTGCTCACCTTTCAGTTCTATCCACTGGTCTCAGATTTTTAATGGTCACGGCTAGTATTTATCAAACACTGGGAGCCGGTTAGATGTTCTCGTATTTAATCCCCTAATGCGTGACTATTAGGGGATTAACGTGGCTGCCATAACAAAATGTCACAGACTAGGTGGCTTAAAGCAGATATTAGGAATTCCTGCTGAGACGCGATGGGGTCAGCAGCGTTTCTATAGCACCAGGACGCAGTTTTGATCCCTGGCCCAGCACAGTGGGTCGAAGTATCTGGTGTTGCTGCATTTGTGGCTTCGGTCACAACTGTGACTAGGGTCTGATCCCTGGCCTGGGAACTCCTTATACCTCAGTGTGGCCAAAAAAGAAAACAAACAAACACACGAAAAAGCACAAATTAGGAGTTCCCTTTGTGGCTCAGTGGTTAACGAGTCCAACTAAGAACCATGAGGTTGAGGGTTCGATCCCTGGCCTTGCTCAGTGGGTTAAGGATCCGGTGTTGCCGTGAGCTGTGGTGTAGGTTGCAGACGCGGCTCGGATCCCGCGTTGCTGTGGCTGTGGCGAAGGCCGGCGGCTACAGCTCCTGTTAGACCCCTAGCCTGGGAACCTCCTTGTGCCGTGGGTGCGGCTCTACATAAAGGCAAAAAGACAAAAAAAAAAAAAAAAACGAAAAACACAAATTAGTTTTCTCACAGTGCTGGAGACTAAAAGTCCAAAGTCAAGATACTGCTTCGCTGAATTTCTGGTGAGAGTTCTCCTGGCCTTGAGGTGGCCACTCCTTACTAGGCCCTTTCTCAGTGTGTGTATGTGTGTGCAGAGGGAGAGTGTGTGGTCTCTGGTGGATCTTCTGACAAGGACACTGACCCAGTAGATCAGCCCCCTACTACCCATGTCCTCATTCAACCTTAATGACTTCCTTAGTGGCCCATCTCCAAAGACAGCCACACTGGAGGGTACAGCTTCCACATTTGAATGTGAGGTACACAAACATTCAGTCCACAAAAATGGAGTAAAATATCATGATCCTTATTTTACAGAGGAAGAATCCATGAGCTGTAGATTTCCTTTCTTGTGCAGTGAGTGTCTCGACTGGGACTGAAACCGGATCTGCCTGACCCCAAAGCTGGTGCACTTCCCACGGAGCCACACTGCCTCACGTTCAGTGCACCTTGGCCTTGGGACAACCCCGTGAGGATCCCTTGCAGTTCGTTGTCCAGCCCAATCCATCAGCCAAGGAGCCTTGATAGGGTTTGGGACCACAGTCCTACCTAGTAACAAAACATGCTGGAGTGGGGTCAAAGGAGGTGGGGGGGTGCTGTGGGCAGTATCTTAGTGTGACAGAGCTGCCATCATAAAGCACACAGGCTGGATAGCTTAAAAAAAAGATGCTGATTTTTCTCTCAGTTCCTGAGACTAGAAATCCAAAGTCAAGGTGTCAGGCTTTCTCCTGGGGCCTCTCTCCTTGGGGTGTAGACTGCCGTCTTCTCCCCGTGTCCTCACACGGTCTTCCCTCTGCCTATGTCTGTGTCTTAATCTCCTTTTCTTATAAGGACAACAGTCCTGTTGGATCAGGGCCCACCCTAATGACCCTAATTTCACCATACTTACAGCTTAAAGGTCCTGGCTACAAACAAAATCATATCCTGAGATGCCAGGGTGAGGACTTCAGCATACGCATCTTTTTTTTTTTTTGGTCTTTTTAGGGCCACACCTGCGACATATGAAAGTTCCCAGGCTAGGGGTTGAATCGGAGATGCAGCTGTCGGCCTATGCCACAGTCACAACACCACCAGATCCTTAACCCACTGAGCGAGGCCAGGGATCGAACCCGCGTCCCTGTGGATACTAGTGGGGCTCGTTACCACTGAGCCACAAGTGGAACTCCCAGCACATCAAATTTTAAACGGGGACATAGATCAGTCCTTAACACTCGGGCGGCTGTCCACGCAGCCTCTGCGTCCTGTCCAGCAGGGGGCGCTAATGCTTGCTGTTCCGCTCCCAGCACCGGGCGGGCTGGATAGCAATCTTTCTTGAAGAAACTCCTGGAAGTACCTCCGTTCGCTTGTCACCCCATCTACTTTACAAATGGCAGGGAAATAAAAAGAGACAATTTTTAACATAATGAAACACTGTTCTCCCTTTGATCTCTGGGCTTGTTTTCCTGTTACCAGAAAACATTTTTTTCCTGTTGGAGAGCATCGCCCTTAGCGTGCTGTTTGCTTGCTCTCCCAGCGCCTGCCTTCTGTCCCCTCCCATCTGGCAGCTAGCAGTGAGTTACACCACTGGGCTTCCGCCTATCATTACACACAGGGCACAGGAGTAGTTCGCCCCGGTACTTAGGGTACACGCCGTCCTCTGAAAAGGGCACAGTTACGAAACCAAATTATTCCAGGTTTGGAAATATTTGGAGAAAGATACAGAAGCACCCATGAGCTTGGCACATTGAAACGACTGTTTTCACCTTACTTATGGCTTGTGGTTTCCTAGACTCACGCTTATACATTTTGTTCGATATCTGTGAGGATCCAGGTGGGAAAGCAGGAACTAAATGAAGTTATTTTAACAGTGAAAATGTAATCTAGAGAATCGGCTCAATAGGAGTTGGAGAACTGAGGAAGCAAAAATGGGAAACTGAGGCAGTTATCTGTAGGGAGGTGCTATTGTTGGGCTTCAGGTCCCCTTCAGGGAGAGAGAACGCAAAGCCCCTGGCCAAGACCGGAATTGCCAGACTCTTACCATAGCCCCAGCGGTCCCACTGTAACGCTCCCTCCCCACCTTGAGCAACCTGGCCTACTCCTCCCTACCCCCTACTAGGAAAGGTACGTGGCTCAGGCACCTCACCCCTATGGGGACCTTAAATGCCCCCAACCAACCAGCAAGTGTAAGATCCCTCTTTTCCCAACCAATCAGCAGGTCAGCAGGTGTCTCGCGAGACCACTCCTTTCCCTGGGTTATAAAAAACAGACATGACCACGGGCTCATTGTTGGTTCTCCTTGACTATCAGGGAGTCACCCTGCTGCGCTAGCAGCTTTTCCATTCTCAATAAACTCTTGATCCGAGTCTGGAAATTCTTTCCACCCCCATGCACAGACCACAACAGCTACCACTCTTTAGGGCCGAGGCAAGGAGGGAAGACGGTGACATGATAAGAAAACAGGCTCATCTGGGGTGGCGCGGGGCCGGGGGTGGGGGCAGTCTCTCTGAGGAGTCTGAACTCAGATCCCTGAGGTTCTGGTGTGGCATAGGAAGCTGGTTCTGGAAATTTGGGAAGAGGCTAGAAACAAAGCAGCGGCTGTCATCACTGCGGGTGCAAACAGGAAGAATCATGGCCCTCTTCCTCCTCCACCATCCTCATCTCCCACTACTGGCCGCTCCTGGTAGAGCCTATCAGCAAGCCTGTTGAAATGCTCTTTGCAGAATTTCAGTCCTAGGAGTTCCCACTGTGGTGCAGTGGGTTGAGGATCCGGTGTTGCCACAGCTATGGCATAGGCTGCAGTTATGGCTTGGGAACTTCTACATGCTGTAGATGTGGCCAAAAAAAAAAAAAAAAAAAAAAAAAAAGGTGGAAGAAGGTGGTATTGAATTATAACTCAAAGTGTCAACGAGTCCATACTGATATAAATAATTACATAAATGTGGAGAAGACACAAGTCCTCCTTGTGGAAGAAGTCCAAATAATAGATGCACATCCTCTGTCCAGGAAAGGGAGCTTAGTTCTCCTGCACCTGCTCTTTGAGGTTGGGCTGGATTTATAGTGACTCCCTTTTCATGCGTAGAGCTGTTGCTGAAACTCGGCCTTTGTCCACTAGCGCTGAAAAGAAAAGCAGAGAGTTTAGGGTGCAATAGAAATGAGGAGCATTTGCGAGGCTAAGGAGGCCACAGCAGGCTAAGGAGGCCACAGCAGGCTAAGGTTTAAGACTGTGCTCTCCTTTGGGAGAGAATAGGAAGAGGGGGGTCTTACAGTTTTGGGCATGGAAACTAGGGCTGCAGATAAGGATCAGGGTAGCTGCAAGCTTGTATTCTTCTTCAAAGCTGGTGTTTCATGGCCCCGGGCTGGTCTTGGTGGGCTTTGGGATCATCATACCTTGACCTTCTTTCTGAAATGAGGAATGCCTCATTAAGTAGATCACTTCTTCCTTTTCTTGGGGGTTTTAGTTCTTCAGAAGAACTCAACGATATTGCTATGCATAGTCCTTGAGGGGGAACAAAGACCCTGCCCTAGGGCTGTACTATTGTTTCTTAATGGCTCCTGCCTGGTGTCTGCCTCCCTTCAGTCCATTCCCTGATTAGCACCTGTTTGAACCTGCCCTTGGGAACTCAGGGAAGGTCGAGGAAGCTGAAGCCTATTCCCTACAGGAAAGAAATAGGGGACACAGAAAGGCTTCAGTGCCCAGGAGACCCGCAAGGTCCCGCTCGGTTTCAGACTCTGGAAAGGGGTAAATAGCAACCTGAAGATGGTGAAACCTGGCAAACACAACTTCAGCTCAGAGATGAAGGTTCACATCACCTGTGATGCCATGTAGACGTCATCACTCCTCACATCGCGTGATAAGAGGGGCACTGCATCCCGGTGGTTTTCTTCCCCAAATCCTATAACCCCAGTCTTATCCTGAGAAAAGTGCCAGGGTCTTTTAAATCTTAAATTGAGGGACATTCTTTGAAATAGCTGGTCCGTACTCCGCAAAATGGTTAAGGCCACGAAAAACAAGGAAGGTCTGAGGAACTGTCACAGATCAGCGGACACCAAGGAGACGTGACAATGGGATCTGGGAATCATACAGTGGATTGGCTCTTGGAACAGAAAGAAAGAGCGTCGGTGGGAAAACTGCCGAAGCCCAGTCGAATCCCGGGACTTAGTTACTGGTAGTGTCCCAGGGTTGCTTCCTAGCTTTGCAAATGTATGGCAGTCGTGGACCGTGACCACACTGGGGGAAACCGGCTGAAGAGAGTGGTATTCAGGCACTATCTGTTTTTTATATTCTAGTGTTAAAAAACTTGGCTTCTTTCACTGCTTAGCCCATGGTCTCCTTTTCCTCAGCTGACTGGAATGGCCCACATCTCTGTTCCTTTAGGGTCTGAATCCTCAGTGGTCTTTTCTTTGTTTAGTTGTCACGGTTTTCCATGAGTGACTATGTCTGGCCTGGGAAGTGCTAAGAGAATCTTAGAATACCAACTGGAACCATTAGTTTCCAGAAAGATCCCCTTCTCTCCACCATGTAGAAGTGACTCACTCACTTGGAGTCAACACCAACCCCCCCACCGTGGTCCAGAAGTGCCCTCTTTTTTTCAGAGGCAGGAGGGTCCCCATGTGGCCGAGTGGCAGTCATTGTATTTGTAATGGGACCATTGTATTTGTCCCTGGGAGAAGCATGCTTTGCCCAAGAACCAACGCCTCCAGATCAGCAAAGCTGACGGTCGCAAGGGTGGAAAACAGAAGTTCTGCAAGTGTACTGCTGAGTGGAGTTGGAGGGAGTTATCCTCATTTTCACCCATTTACTCTGGGACGCAGGTATTTTGATGAGGAGGGAATAGCACTCGTGCATTAGCTGCAGAGTCAACGTGTACAGCGTTTCTTCTAAGATAGAATCTCAGTTTCTCAAGATGTCTCCTAACTGACATCAAACGAGCCTTCAGCCGGCCCACCATGTTCTGCCAGCCCCGTCCACGCTAGGGACGTGGTCCTTGTAAGGACAAGTGAATATCGTGGCCGTGAGCCCATTGTTTCACTTACTTTGCTGTAAAATATGTTCCTCGGTCAGAGGCGATGTTGTGTGGAATGGTGGTGAATGAAGTATTCCATAAAACCCGCAGATAACTGTGCTGGCAGAAGCCTTTTTGTCCAGAAAGGCCAACATGCATCCATCCAGTGAGACTGAGTTTGTGCCTCCTCCTTGGGGAGGGTCCGGTATACTCGGCCACTGGCTGGTTCTCCCAGGATAAGATGCGGTAACGCAGCCCACGGTTCATCCTCGTCACTGACAGATGAGGTTGTGGCAATTCCTAGATTAGCCTTGCTGGAGAGGAGCCCATGTTAGTGGGTTCACACACAGTCCTTGTTAAGGACCTAATGTTTGTGTCCCCCTCAGTTGTTTTTTTTTTTTTTTTTTGCCTTTTTGTCATTTTATGGCCACACCTGCAGCATGTGGAGGTTCCCAGGCTAAGGGTCTAATTGGAGCTACTACAGCAACGTAGGATCCGAGCCGCGTCTTAGACTACACCACAGCTCATGGGAACGCTGGATCCTTAACCCACTGAGCGAGGCAAGGGATCGAACCCACAACCTCATAGTTCCTAGTTGGATTTGTCAACCGCTGCACCCCGATGAGAACCCCCCCATCCAGATTCATACGCTGAAATCTAATCCCCAGCGGGATGGTGTTAGGTGTAGAGGGATTGGTGCCTTTCTAAGAGGAGGCCAGAGAATTAGCTCTCTCTCTCTCTCCACCAAGTGGCGACACAGCCAAGGAGCTGGCCATCTGCACTTTGAAAGATGTCCCTCACCAGATACCAAATCTGCCAGCACCTTGATCTTGGAGTTTCCAGCCTCCAGAACTGTGAAAACTAAATGTCTGTTGTTTAAGCCCCCTAGGGTGTGATGTTTTATCATAGCACCTGAACTCTTGCACAGGTACGTACGGAGAGCCGGCTCGCTGGGAAAGAGTCTGGCTCACTCTCACCGGGTTACTAAGAGTCTCCACGCAGTGATACCTGCAGGTACCGGTCATACAGGGCACAGCTGTCTCCGTATCCCTTGCTTATTCTCAGAGATGCACTCACATACCTCTTTATCACCAGACTGAGCACCAATTTCCCAACCCTGTCCTCTCCGAGTCCCTGACCAACTGCCACAGCATTAGCCCCTTCCCAGGAGTCAGTGTGGATCTGTGCCTCTGGCTCCCTCTCCAAGGAGAACAACAGGTGTTCTGTTTGGAGCTCTTCCTGCCGTCTTTCAGAGGCGCTCCTGATGGGGTTAGCAAGCAGCAGGCCATTTCTGCTTCGTGTACCGTGCAGAACCATCCGAGACATGGGCAGGGTCTTTTCCCTCTTCCCAGGCAACTCCGCAGAAGACCGTACAAGTGGACTTGACAGGAAGAGGTGTCAGAGAGTCTGAGACACCTGCTCATGTAAAGTCCCCGTGTCTTCTGAACCTGCTCAAGCCTGATGGGTTGTACCATTCCTACCTGCAAGTGTGCATCTCTGATCTGAGGCGTCCCCAAGCTTGGGATGCAGTATCAGGTATCACGGGGTCATGATGGGAGGCTCAGGTCTCATGGCCCTGTGATATCCCGGGGCTAAGCATTCAGTACCTATCAGGCCCAGCAGACAGCCAGAAGTCACTTCCCAAAAGAAGAAGTGTCTATGGATGAGGGTGAGGCTTTGCTCCTAAACCTGAATGTTCTGCTCTGTGACTCCCTTATTGAAGCTTGTCTGAAGCTTCCTACCGCATTTCTAGTTTCCATAGAAACCTCACGCATCACGGATATTCTGGGTCATAAGGCCCAAACGACAGAGCAGCTAGCTCTGGAGCCTGGACCTGCAACAGATACCCTCCCGCCCTCTGGGCTCCACTCAAAACCAAGAACCTGATGGGGTAGAATAGTATGTTTAATGCACTATGTTCCCTTTAAAAAAATGAAAAGACCCGAAGTTCCCGTTGTGGCTCAGTGGTTAACGAATTCGACTAGGAAGCATGAGGTTGTGGGTTCGATCCCTGGCCTCACTCAGTGGGTTAAGGATCTGGCGTTGCCGTGAGCTGTGGTGTAGGTTGCAGACGCGGCTCGGATCCCACGTTGCTGTGGCTCTGGCGGAGGCTGGCAACTGCAGGTCTGATTAGACCCCTAGCCTGGGAACCTCCATATGCCCGGAGTGTGGCCCTAGAAAAGGCAAAAAGACAAAAAAAAAAAAAAAAAAAAAGACCCACCAAACATTGGCATATCTCTTTTTCAGTGGTGAGAGGTGAGAAAAGCGGTATCTTGTTTTCATTTGGGAGAGGACATCCCAGCGTGCTCTGTTTAGACCCCAGAGCCTCCGCCTCTGGCCTGCACCTGTCTCCTTACTAAGGTGTTTCTCTTGCATCAGGTCCAGCCTGCATAATGCTGTCAGCAGACTCTTCAATTTTTCTGGGTTGTCAAGACCATCAATATTTCCATCCTCTGGCAACATTTGAAGGTGTTTTGTTAGCCCTGCCAATTAAAGCAGATTGCTTCCTGGGGTCCCTGGACACTGGTGCTGAGCAAAGCCAGCATCTGCCTTGTAAGCGCTGTACACATGAGCTGATGAGTTGGGTGCTTTGCTCCAGCAAAGTTTTACATCTGGAGCAGCAGCTGTGCTAGAAGCCAACATCTGTTTAAATTTACAGCAATCGACGTCCTCCGTTATCTCGCCACCTCCCGGCAGACCAAGCCGTTCTGTTATTACATGAGAATGTGTACCCACACGCCTCCCAGTTCTGAGTGTGAGTGTGGCCTCATTTCTGCAGGTTCCTCTCAGGATGGAATGGAGGTTTGGGTTTCGTAGCCTGGCAGGGAGGGGACGTTTCAGGGGCTCTGCTCAGCCCCTCCTACCCAGGAGCCAGTAGGCGGATCCTTTCAGTTGCTGAGTGTGGCCTTTCTAACGACACATCCAGGCAGTGGACATAAGTATAGGGATGGTTCTTAGACCTATAGGATGTACTGTGATTTAGGCTGGAGCGAAGGTTTCCTGTGTCTATGACTATTAAAAATAATGTGCCCCTGCCTTTGATAAGATTTTGGGTCCTTGGAAACAAGCACCTATTCTGAACTCGTTTGGAAAAAAGCACCTATTCTGAACTCGTTTTTTTTTTTTTTTTTTTTTGGTTTTCTGTTTCTCTTTAATATGGAAGATGCAATGCCAGATCTGAGCTGATTCTGTAACCTAGACTGCAGCTCACAGCAATGCTGGATCCTTAACCCACTGAGCGAGGCCAGAGATCAAACCCGCATCCAGGGATTCTCCTTTCCCAGGGCAAAGTCACCATTTATTAGGGTCACCTTTCCTTTGGGAGACCCCGAGGGGTAGATACGTGTGAGAGCATTGCTGGGTCCTTCCTTGAGATGACCTAGCCTCCTCATCTAAATCAAGGGTTTGTGAAATGGGTTGAGTGTAGAAACTAGGAAGGGTTTTCCATTGTGAGTCAAGTCAGGATCTGGAGTTTTCCTGTTCTCCAGACCAAGTCATATGTTAGGTCGTCCACTTACTCCCTTCCTGGGCTGCTGTACCCAGTGAGCCAGGTTGGACCAAACACCTGTAAGCATCAGGAGGTTCTGACTTGCTGCAGCGCTCCCGTGGCCCGTCACTCTAACTGGGCCCACCTTGTCTTTGGCAGTTAAGTGCTGCCCTTGGCTTCTGCTGCTAGAAAATCCTGGGATTCTCCTGGGGTCTGGAGCCCACCCCTGTAGAAGCGTCCTCCACAGTCACACAGGTACCCAGACACCAGAGAGCTTGTGCGGGTCCTGGTGTTTCTCACCACTGCAGTCCTCGATGTCTTTGTGAAAGAGTCTCTCCTGAGCCCTCTTGGGGCATGCTGAGGGGTGGGCAGGTGTGCAGGTTGTGTATGATAAATCCTACATTCCTATCTCTGGAACTCTTCGAATTCCTTCGTCTGCCTTCTGCCAGGAAAATTCTAGAATCCCAGTCACAGTGGATTTAAGCAACCCATGAGTCCAAGTTTCTGTTGCCCAGCCAAGCAGACTGTTTGAGCCGTTTCCAGTGGTAGTAGCTGATACTCTGCGGTTTGACTCCTGACAATACATTCATCCTGGTCCTATGTTAAGACATTCTGAAATTGAATATACAATTATTTCATTATATGCCCTGAGTCTTGTTTTATTAAAAAAATAAAATCAAGAAGGAATAGCCAAGGAGAAATACTTTATTAAATGAAATTAAGCAAATACTTGGGGGAGATTAGTTGACTTTGAGTTTCTTAACTTCAGAAATGAGGTTCAATCCCTGGTCTGGGAACTGAGATCCCACATTGTGGGGTTGCTGCACAGCGTGACCCCCCTGCCAAAAAAAAAAAAAGTTTAGATGAAAAAAAATCCAAAAGACTGTTCTGTTGTTTTATTCTATTTTTATAGGTAGTAAGGTTTCTCATCCAGGTAATTCTCAGAAATGGTCAATCAGATGACAAGGTTGGGGAGCATCTGCTTTCTGGAAGGATGTAAAGTACAACTTCATGGTTTGTGCTCATTAGCTAAGAGTCGGCATGGGACTGCGATGTCTGGTCCTGAGAACGTACCACTCGGCAGCCTCCCCCTTTGGCCCTTCTTAATGGCCAGACCACCCTGGTGAAGCCACTGATGTTCTCCACCCTGGTTTAGAGTAGAGCGGGAGCAGGAGCAGGAAAGGTCTCGGAAATAAAAGCTCTGGAGTTCCTGTTGTGGTGCAGCGGAAACGAAGTCGACTAGGAACCATGAGGTTGCGGGTTCAATCCATGGCCTTGCTCAGTGGGTTAAGGATCTGGCGCCGCTGTGAGCTGTGATATAGGCCAAAGATGCGGCTCTGATCCTGCGTTGCTGTGGCTGTGGTGTAGGCTGGCAGCTGTAGCTCCGACTGGACCCTTAGCCTGAGAACCTCCATATGGCACGGGTGTGGCCCTAAAAAGCAAAACAAAACAAACAAACAAACAAAAAACCCAAGAAAACTCTGGTGCTCACTGGCCTTAGGGCTGTGCAGACTCCTAAATAATTATGTGACTTTTGAGTCACACCATCTCCAGCTTCTCCAATTCCATGAGACCAGGCTTCTGCCTCTATTTCCCTTTGGAGACTGCAGCCCTGTTCCAAGTTCCATTCAGCATAAGCCTTGTCCTCCGCTGATGCTGAGGGGCTCCTTTCTCTAGGCCTTTGTCCAGCTTCCTGGGTACCCCAGTTACTGACTTGGGCTCTATTGTTCAAGGGACCACCGTGCTGCAGCTGACTGGAGGCATAACCCTGACTCTTCAGATTGGATTTTCTATGGCTGATACTCGCGCAACCATTCCTGATTGCCTTTTTTTTTTTTTCTTTTTAGAGCCGCACCTGCGGCATATGGAGGTTCCCAGGCTAGGGGTCGAATTGGAGCTGTAGCCACCGGCTTATGCCACAGCCACAGCAAAGCGAGATCCAAGCCACGTCTGCGACCTACACCACAGCTCACGGCAACGCAGGATCCTTAACCCACCGAGCAAGGCCAGGGGTCAAACCCGCGACCTCATGGTTCCTAGTTTGGTTCGTTTCTGCTGTGCCAAGATGGGAACTCTACCTTTGCTTTTTGATTACTTGGTTGCCTTTTTGGGTGTAATTAGACAGTTTCAGTCATGATAATTCCTGTCTATGAGTCCTGAATTTATTTAGAAAAAAAAAAGCTGCCAGGAGCGAGCATCCTAAATAAGATCCCCTAGAGTGTATAACACTGTACAAGATGGTATCTAACTACTTCCCAGGAGGGTGGATCCAGTGAGCTGGAGGACCCCAGGGGTGGTTTAGGAAATGCAAACTGAGTGCAGGGGCTGGAGCATCAGAGCACCTTTATAAGGACTTCACGGACTGTGCTGCGGGCTGTGCAATGTAACAGGTGTTCCTCCACTGTCTTCTTGGTGAGATCGTCAGCAAATGCCATTTAGTTTTTTTGTTTTGGTTTGGTTTTGGGGGGGCCACAACCACAGCATATGGAGGTGCCCCCGGCCAGGGACTGAATCGATGCTGCAGCAGTGAACTGAGCCCCTGCACTGGCAACACTGGATCTCCTTAACCCACTAAGCCACAAGGGAACTCCTCCACTCAGCATTAACTCAGGTATTAGTGCTTTGTGTGAGTGGGTTCTTTCGGCTGAGGAGAATCCAGCGTGTGGTTAAACCCTAAGCATTCAGAACACCGTGGAAGCTTCTAACTGTATGTACTCTGTGGCCAGGACTGAGGCTCACTAAGAGTCTGCTACTGCCTGTTTTTCTCCATCGATGGAGCTTGTTCCTGGGGAAACACTCCAGGAAGTTGAAAACTTTGAGCAAAATCCTTGACATTTTGAAGAGCATGGACTGACTTATATACCTATTTTTTTTTTTTAGGTGTCACAAGGTCTTTATCAAAATAATAGCACAGTTACACTTATAATACTTTTTCTACTTGTATACAATAGATTAAAAAATGCTCGCTGCATGCAACATGCAGGCAGTTCAATAATTAGAATCAGCTCAACCACTTATTTTTTCTTTTTTGGCTGCCCCACAGCACAGGGAGCTCCTGGGCCAGGGATCAGATCTGAATTGCAATTTTGACCTAAGCTGAAGGTGTTGCAATGCCGGATCCATAACCCCCTGTGCTGGGCTGTGGATCAAACCTGCATCCCAGAGCTCCCAAGATGCCGCCAATCCCATTGCGCCACGGGGAGAACTCCTCAACTACATTTGAAATACATAAAATAGACTATTTAATAGTTTTAAATTACCTTGTGATATGAAAATAAAGACACATATCTATGGCATCGTAGCAACAAAACCATCACTCTGCATTACACAAAACGGTGCAAGAAATAAAATTCAAAGAAGTTTTTGGTCATGTAAAGTTTAAATTTTCCATCTTATTTATTTATTTATGTATTTATTTACTTATTTACTGGCTGTTTCTGAGACATGTGGAAGTTCCCAGGCCAGGGATGGAACCTGTGCCATGGCAGTGACCCGAACCACTGCAGTGACAGCACCAGATCCTTAACCCACCGTGCCACAAGAGAACTTATAAATTTTCCACTTTAAATTATCATGAAGACTTAGCATTACAAGCCATGCTACAGTCTATGGCAACATTTTTAATTTTTAAGAGGAAAAACGCTAGGCAGTATATAGACTGCAGCCTCTCTAGTCCTTGAGTCTAATCCTAGGCAATGACAGAGGTTCAGAAGCTCTCACAACATCCCTTCTCACCAAGGCAGAAGTGCTGCTCAGTGTCA
Source organism: Catagonus wagneri (assembly GCA_004024745.2). NCBI lineage: Eukaryota > Metazoa > Chordata > Mammalia > Artiodactyla > Tayassuidae > Catagonus > Catagonus wagneri. Next base: position 11,549,027 of record PVHT021183556.1, on the reverse strand, counting down.
GCACAGGGAACACCTCACTTTGACCGCTAGGAAGCTCCTCCTGCTTGCCCTCGTTTGCTCCCTGGAAACCCACTTGGACAGAGAAAGGGGTGTCTTTAGCATTAAGTGGGGGTGGTATCACGCACTCCCAGTGTTTACGCCCCATCTCACCTCAGTAGTGTGCTCCCCACCCCTCACTCTTCTGTCTCCTTCTCTCTAAAAGCAACCTCTGCATTCCCTTTAGAGAGCTGGTCACAACTTATCATATATCTGTCATTCTTTTCACTTGTAGTAGAAGCTAGTAGGGATTCGTGGAAATTTTGTGGGTGAGAAAAATAACTGAGTTAAAAAATCTCCGAGTTAATGGTACTGGGGTGTTTTAGTTGATGTCCATTAAGATGATGGTTAATCCAATAGCATGTCGACATTTTCATTTTACCGTCACAAATACGTTTGTCCTTACTAATTCAGTTTCCAGAAACAGCCTTCCGGGAAGCAGCCAGAGTCCATTCCTTGTGATTCCCCGTGAACTGAGTGAGCAACTAACTTGTACCTGTGCTCTCTAGTTGGCGAGGGACAGAAGGAAGTGTCCAGAGGCTTGTTGAAGCGTCACCATCATTAAGACTGTTGGGGCATAGAAAATACGCCAATGTCTTGATTTGAGAAGCTGTAAAACTTTGAAAACATTTTTTGGGGGAAGGAGACCTGATGAAGATGCTTCTGTACTTTTCAAAATTTGGGAGAAGCCCCAGAGATCTGAAGCTGACTCCAAATAATACAAGCCAACATGTGGAAGCTCTTTTGAAGGCTGTCTGTCCAGAGCTCTTACTATCTTCCTTGCACCTGCCGGGAAGCTAAAAATAAAAAACAAACAAACAAAAAATACCCTTTTGCTTTATGGGAAGAAAAATGGCAGAAATCACCTTGGAGCACATTCCTCGAAGGGGAGGGAAAATGGAGTCACGAGTGCGAACATGTTTGGCCAACACTAAGGGTTTTAATCATTAGACAATAACAGCAATTTTCACCTATTTCTGTCTACACTTGGGAATGCTCTAGTGAAGTGCATTTTTCTTGCTAAAAGCTCATAGTACCTAGCGTTGTTATCAGTTTGTTAGCAGCAGACAAACTTACTGGGGATAAATTTGAGTTCTTTGCATTCTTTGCAGAGTTAAGGAGAACTGAAGCATTATGCTTTGCATCAGTGCGCTTGTTATTTTGGAAACCTCGGAGCTCCTATCCTAAACCCAAGGTTGAAAACTTTGGAGAATATTTGATCTCAATTTCTTGGCGATTCAGGGAGAACCAAGTCCTACAAGCTCAAGTGCTTAATTCACTTCATCCACAACAAAAGTGAAGTTCCTATGGTTTTCTAATCTTGTTTTCCAAGATTAGAATCAAAACACTGGAGATTATGTCTTTCAATTCTTCTTTCTGAGAACTCGTTCTAATTGCTGCAAGTCCACTTCCTGTAAACAGATTAGTATCCTGATTGTGATGTTTGCACCAACTTAATGAAGTTTTCATCATTTTATTGAAAGCAGTTAGCAACAGCTATACTGAGCACTGACAGAAACCTCCCAAACGTCCAGGACTAAATGCAAACCCAAGAGTTTGTTTGCGACGGTTCTCTACAAAATGTCAAGGAAGCACACCAGCTACTTGCTTCAAGTTCTATTTTTGAAAGCAAAAGAGAGCAGCTCTATAAATTCCTGAAATGGGGGAAGCAAAAGAAATTGAAAGTGCCAATAGAATATTTCCTGGTTTCTCTCGAAAATAATGGGCTTTGATAAAAATACCCAGTCATCATTTTCTTTTCTTTTTTCTTTATTTTATACCAAATTACAGTTGATTTACAATGTTGTGCCAATTTCTGCTGTACAGCAAAGTGACCCAGTCATACATGTATATACTCACTCCTTTTGTTATGTCATCTTCTGTCGTGGTCTAGCCCAAGAGATTGGGTATTGTCCCATGCTCTACAGTACACTTTCAATGCCTAGGATACAGACCAATTAAAAACAATTTAAAATTGAAATAAAGTTGGCTTATAATTATATTAGTTTCAGGTGTACAACATAGTGCATGACTGATTTATTTTGTAACCGGAAGTTGGTACCTCTTAATCACCTATTTCACCCCTGCCCCTATGGCAACCACTAGTTTGTTCTCTGAATCTATGATTCTGTTCTGTTTGTTCAGTTTGTACATTTGTTTTAAGATTCCATGTGAGGGGTTCCCGTCATGGCTTGGTGGTTAATGAATCCGACTAGGAACCATGAGGTTGCGGGTTAGATCCCTGGCCTTGCTCAGTGGGTTAAGGATCCGACGTTGCCGTGAGCTGTGGTGTAGGTTGCAGATGCGGCTTGGATCCCGCGTTGCTGTGGCTGTGGCGAAGGCCGGCGGCTACAGCTCCTGTTAGACCCCTAGCCTGGGAACCTCCATATGCCACGGGTGCGGCCCTAGATAAGGCAAAAAGACAAAAAAAAAAAAGATTCCACATGTAAGTGAAATTATATGGTATTTGTATTTCTCTAACTTATTTCACCTAACATAATACCCTCCAGGTTCATCCATGTTGTCAAAAATAGCAGGATCTCATTCTTTTTTTTTTTGGCTGAGTAATATTCCATTGTATAGTACACCACATCTTCTCTATCCGTTCATTTCTCGATGGATATTTAGGTTGCTTCCATATCTTAGCTGTTGTAAATAATGCAGTGATGATCATTGGGGTGCATGTATGTCTTTTTTTTGAATGCCTGTTTTCATTTTCTGTGGATAAATATCCAGAGAGAGAATTACTACATCATACGGTAGCTCTATTTTTAGAATTTAGTTTTTTTTTTATTTTATTTTAGGAAACTTCATAGTGCTTTTCATAATGGCTGCACCAGTTTTCCTTCCCACCAAGTGTCCTAAGACTCCCCTTTCTCCACAACTTTGATAAATTAGTTATTTGTAGACTGTTTGCTGATAGCCATTTTACCAGCTATGAGATGATATCTCATTTTGGTTTTGATTTGCGTTGCTCTGATAATCAGCAATGTTGAGCATTTTTTCACGGGCTTGTTGGCCATCTGTATATCTTCTTTGGAAAAAACATGTCTTTTCAGGTCTTCTGCCCATTTTTAATTGGGTTGTTTGCTTTTTCTGATATTGAGTTGCGTGAGGTGCTTACATGGTTTGGATATTAACCCCTTATCAGTTATATAATATACTATGTGCAAATATTTTCTCCCATTCAGTAGGTTGTCCTTTTGTTTTATTTTTACTTTTTATTTTTATTTTGTCTTTTCGCCTTATCTAGGGCCGCACCCGCGGCATATGGAGGTTCCCAGGCTAGGGGTCTAACAGAAGCTGTAGCCTCCAGCGTACGCCACAGCCACAGCAACGCGGGATCCGAGCCGCGTCTGCAACCTACACCACAGCTCACGGCAACGCCGGATCCTTAACCCACTGAGCAAGGGCAGGGATCGAACCCGCAACCTCATGGTTCCTAGCGGGATTTGTTAACCCTGAGCCAGGATGGGAACTCCAGGTTGTCCTTTTGTTTTGTTAATGCTTTCCTTTGCAGTGCAAAAGCTTTTAGGTTTCATTAGGTCCTATTGTTTATTTTTGCTTTTGTTTATTTTGCCTTAGGAGACTAATCTAAAAAAATGTTGCTGTGATTTATGTCAAAGAATATTCTGCCTATTTTCTCTCCTAGGAGTCCTGGGGTGTGTGGGGGCAGCCGCTTGGGCCCTGACTTAAATCACAGGAGTCTGGTGGTTTAATTCTTCCCAAAACATAAAGAAATGCATACCAGCATCTCACATCTATTTGCTGTAATTAAAATGGTAGCAGATACATGTACCCCAGTGTTCACTGCAGCACTATTTTAATATCCAAGACTTGGAAGCAACCTAAATGTCCATCAATAGAGGCATGGATAAAGAAGATGTGGTACATATATACAATGGAATATTACTCAGCCACAAAAAGAATGACATAATGGCCTTGGCAGGAACATGGATGATTCTAGAAATTATCATACTAAGTGAAGTAAGTCAGACAGTGAGAGACAAACATTGTACGATATCGCTTATGAATCTGAAAAAAAGGATGCAAATGAGTTTATTTGCAGAGCAGAAACAGACCCACAGACTCTGAAGAACTTACGGTTATCAAAGGGGACATGTGGCAGGGAGGGAGGGGTGCAATGGGGGTTTGTGACGGAAATCCTTGAAAATTAGATTGTAATGATGGTTGTATAACTATAACTGTAATAAAATTCATTCAATTATTAAAAAAATAAGAAGGCAGCAGCATGCGAGCCTTAAGGCAGGGAGAAGAAGCTTTGTCAGACAGCAGTGAAAGCAAGTATCAACACAGGTACAGCCAAACTACTTTTATTTTCTACTACTGAGTTCTGAATAAGAGTATTTAGTTTCCTCTCAAACTTCAGAGCCCGAGCAGCAGCTAGCAACTGAACACGAGTCCAGTTTTGGCAAACATTTTGCAAATACCACCCTGATCCCAGAGTGGATGAAATGAAGTGTTGAGGTAGGTAGCCAGCTAACAGCCCTGAAGTTGTAGCAGTCACAAGTATTAGTAGAAATCTCTAATTGCCTGGCTTTATCACCAGGCTCCACATATTGAAACTATGAATCTTGGCTCCCTGTGTATCTTTGGAGAAGCCACACCAGCTGCTCATGTGGAATTTGCAAACAAACATGTAGTCGTGGCGCTAATTCATAGCAGGTGAAATAAAAGGAATCCAGTCCCACGAAGTCTTGCAACTAGTACATTTATCTTGGTCTGTCTCTCTTTTTCGTGTCATAGGTTTTCCTTAAATGTCTCGTAAGCCCTGACTGCCTGTTTATATTTAAATATGAAGCAAGTAAAAGACTGCTTTGGGAATTCCTGTTGTGACCGATTGGGTTAAGAACCCGGTGTTGTGTCTGTGAAGATGCGGGTTTGATCCCTGGCCTCACTCAGTGTGTTAAGGATCTGGCACTGCTGTGAGCTGTGGCGTGAACCACATCTGAGCCAGTTGCGCTCAGCTTTGTTTTGTTGGTAACCCACTTCCATTACTTCCCAGCATCAGAGATGTATGGTCATCTCTTATCTGCTGTTGAACTTCCAGTCTCTTCGTAAAACTTTAAGGGTTTGGCTGGAAGCCTATTCGTATGTAGCAGGATGGTGAGTTTCAGAGTCAGTAAATGCAAGATTTATCATTCTTCTGCATCCTGAGTGATGGTTCTAGACGTCAAGGAATCCAGGCCAGCTACTCACAGCATAGTCGACTCAAATTAATTAGTACGACCTCACCGTGGTACAGGTGAATAAAAATACCAGCATGTAGAATTAGCCTTCCTGTTTTGGGGCATTTATTTCATTCTACTGTCTTCATGAATGTTGATCCTTTTCTACTAGGTATGCTGTTTAATAAAGTCTTACTTAAAAAATTTCCAGCTGGTATCAGAAAGCTTAGGTGTTAGGCTTTTTCATCAGTTGATAGCCACTAGCCAAGTTGGAAATTATAAATCTAAAGTTTTTTTTTAAAGAAAATTAATTGCTATCATCTGTTTTTTCACTTAAAAGCAATCTTTGAATTAAATGCTATTATCGAATACATGGGCCTATAAATTTAGAGATTTAGTTGTTGTTTTTTAAAAATAAAATGGAGTCCCTAGCCAGCATTTCTTTTAATATATTGGCTAAGTAAACAATATCTTTCTGTAAAAGCATAAGGAATTCTAAATGGCCAAAGACATGTTAAAACATATTTAAGTTCATTAGTAGTAAAATGCAAATGAAAGCTAATAATAATGAGGTATATGTTCCTCATTTACATTAGTTGATTTTACATAATGATAATACTCAATTTGGCAGGGGAACAGACTGGTGGGAATGAAAACTGTGACATTTTTTGGAGGGACATTTGGTAATAAGCATAAAAAGCCTTAACTGTGTCTACGATTTTATCAGTTTTACTTTTAGGAACTTATGCTAAACCACAAAATCACTCCTGTTTGAAAGGATGTAATTGAAAGAACGTAATCACAGTGTTATTTATTTACCAGCTGTTGAGACCAATCTAAACAACTAAAATAGGAAATTGGTTTATCGCTTATATAAATGGAAATCAACATAGCTAAAATAATGTTGTAGAATATTTAGTAGCTTGGAAAGTCCTCATAATAAACAGTTACAGAAAAAGATAGAATCTGCACGAGAAGATTGATAACACGAGTTCATCATTGCTCATTTAATTTTTCTTTTATGCAAAAAAAAATCTGGAAAATTTGCAGGCACAGTTCATTGTCAGAAAGAAAAAACTTTTAAAAAATTAAGACTATTATTGAAGAGAGGTTTTAATTTACGGAAAAATGAACAGAAAACACAGCGATCTCCCATATGTCCACGTGTCCCCAAGCCCCAGTTTTCCCTATTATGTACGTATCTCCATTGGTACGGCACATTTGCTACAACTGATTAGCCAATATTAATATTTTGTTATTAAATAAAATACACAGTTGACATAAGGGTTCATACTGTGCTTAGATTTTTTTTTTTTTTCCTACAGCCATGCCTGGTAGTTCCCAGGCCAGTTGAATTGGAGCTGAAGCTGTGACCTATGCCACAGCTGTGGCAATGCTGAATCTTTAACTCACTGAGTGAGGCCAGGGATCAAACCAATATCCTCACAGCGAAAATGTTGGGTCCTTAAGCTGCTGAGCCACGGTGAGAACTCCCTGTGTTTAGATTCTGAGTTTTGTCAAAGTATACAGTCCTGTGTCCACCATTACAGTATCATAAGAGGTTTCTCTATCTTCAAATCTCCTGTTCTGCACTTATTTCTCCCTCTCTCCTTCTCCCTGAACCCTTGGCAATTACTCATCTTTTTACCATCTCAGTGGTTTTGCGTTTTTAGAATGTCATAAAGTTGTAATCAAGCAACAATGAAAATGTAGCCTCTCAGACTGTTTTTTCCCCACTTATCAATATGTATTTAAGTTTCCTCCACATCTATTTGTGGCTTGATAGCTCATTTCTTTTCACTGATGAATAATATTCCATTGTCTGGATGGACCACAGTTTGTTTCTTTATTCGCCTATTGGAGGATATCTTGGCTGATTGTTTTGGCAGTTATGAACAAAGCTGCTAGAAACATTTATGTACAGATTTTTGTTTAGACATATTTTCATCTCATTTGGGGGAATATCAAGGACTGCAATTACTCGATCATATGTTAGAATATATTTAGTTTTGTAGGAAACCACCAAATCTTCTTCCAAAGTGATTGTGCCATTTTGATTCCCACCAGCAACGAATGAAATTTCCTGTTGCTCCACATCTTTGCCAGCATTTGGTGTTTTAGTGTTTTGGATTCTGGCCATTCTAATAAGTACATTAGTGGTATCTCATTGATCTAATTGTAATTCATTAGTGATGTATGATGTTGTGCATATCTTTATATGCTTATTTACCGTCTTTTATTTTCTTTGGTGAGCTGTCTGTTACCTATTTTTTAATTGGGTGCGTGTTTTCTTACTTTTGTGTTTTAAGATTTCCTTATATATTTTGGGTATCACCCTTTATCAGAAATGGGTTCTGCAAATATTTTCTGCCACCCTGTGACTTATTTCATTCTCTGAACAATGTCTCTTACAGAGCAGAAAATTTTAATTTTAATTAAGTCAAATTATCATTTTTTTCTTTCATGGGTGTGCTTTCTGTATTGTATCTCAAAAGTCAGCCTCAAACCCTATGCTATTTCCTGGGAATTTTATAGCTTTGTATCTCCCTTTTAGGTCTGTAATCCATTTAAGCTCATTTTTGTGAAAGATGTGTGTGTCTAGATATATATTTTTTTTAGCATCTGCAAGTGCAGTAGTTTCATCACCATTTGTTGAAAAGATCATTTGTTCTTCACTGAATTACCTTTGCTCTTTAGTCAAAGATCAGTGACTGTAATTATGTGGGTGTATTTCTGGGCTCTCTTTTCTGTTCCATCGATCTGTTTGTCTGTTCTTTCATCAATACTGCACAGTCTTGATTACTGTAGCTTCTAGCAAATCTTTTTTTTTTGTCTTTTCCCTTTTTTGGCTGCCCCATGGCACATGGATTTCCTGGGCCAGGGATCAGATCTGAGCCGCAGTTGTGACCTATGCTGCAGCTGCGGCAACACCGGATCCTTAACCTACTGTGCTGGGCCAGGGGTTGAACCCGTGTCCTAGTGCTGACCCCATGGTGCCCCAGTGGGAGCTCCAGCTTTTTACTAAATCTTAAATTAAAGTACTGTCAGCCCTCTGACTTTGCTCTTCTCCTTCAATGTTGTGGGGCTATTTTGTGTCTGTTGCCTCTCCATGTAAAATTGAGAATCAGTTCACTAGTATCCACAAATAGCTTTCTGGGATTTTGGTTGGGATTGAGTCGAATCTATAGATAACGTTGGGAAGAATTTACCTCTTGACCACAGTGAATCTTTCTATTCGTGAATATGGAGCCTCTCTCCAATTATTTAGTGCCTTTTAGATTTCTTTCATCAGAGCTTTGTAGTTTCTTCATATAAGTCTTGTATACATACTTTTAGAATTAAGCCTAAGATCTTGAAATATACATATTTTAGAATTATACCCCAGTATTTCACTTTTTTGGTGCTAATGTATGTGCTACTGTATCTTAAATTTCAAATTCTATTTGTTCATTGCTGTTAACAAACTCATTTCGGAGTTCTCCCTCCTGTGGTGCAGCAGATTAAGGAGCCGGCATTGTCACTGCAGCAGCTCAGCCTACTGTCGTGGCGTGGGTTCAATCCCCTGGCCTGGCAACTTCCACATACTGTGGGTGTGGCCAAAAAACAAACAAAGAATCTTACTTCTAACAGATGACAAACATATAGGAGGATGAGACCAGAAACCTTTTCTCTTACCTATCAAGTTGTTATCCATTTAACATATTTTTCTGGTGGCTTAGTTAAGAACATGTGTCAGAGTTTTTTTTTTTTTAATGATTTTTATTTTTTTCCATTTTAGTTGGTTCACAGTGTCCTGTCAATTTCTACTGTACAGCAAAGTGACCCACTCAAACATCTATATACATTCTTTTCTCACATTACCCTCCCAGAGTTTGATTTTAATCTTGCTGCAAAGGAAAAGGCTAATATATTCTAAGAATTCATTTTCAGGGGGCACATTTAAAGGAAAAGAGAAGGTTGGCTAATCATCATTAAACTCTACACAAACAGTTACGCTATATAAAAAGAAAGGAATGCCTGTCTGAAGAGTATATTGTCCCCGCTGGGTAGTTTGAGAGCGCATGGGCACAGTATTAATGATTACACCGAGATGAACCTGGGACTTTACCCTGCACCCGGGGAGGCATGACCTCTAGGCTCTTGACTGACAGTCAGTGCAAAGCATGGTTTCCCAGAACAAGTCTTGATCCCATTAAAGTTTATCAGAAAATTGCTCAAGCATTTGGTCAGAAATTTCTTTACAGGATGAGTTTGAGTTGCATCGTATGGAAAAGTTCTGCTCCAGGCTGGGCTTAGGAAACTTTCTCTTTTACACTGCTTTTCAGTCCTTATGGAGTCAGGCGGCTGTCTTGACATACACGTCCCTCTCTGGCATCTCGTCCTCTTCTGTCTTCTCCCCACATTTCCCTCGCCTCTCTCAGGTTTCAGCTTCCTGCTGGTGGTACTCCATCCAGTCGCTCCAATGTAGTAATAGGAGTAGTGGCCGTGAATTCTTGTAGAGTGAGTACCATATAACAGATGTCCTAAATACTACACATATATTTACTGATTCGGTTCTGACAAGAGCACCTTGAAGTGGGTTTAGTACCCATCCCTATTTTTTTGTTTGTTTGTTTGGTTGTTTGTTTTAGGCCCACACCTGTGGCATGTAGAAGTCTCCAGGCTAGGGGTCGAATCCGAACTGCATCTGCCCGCCTGCATCACAGCCACCGCAATGCCAGATCCAAGCCGCGTCTGCGACCTACACCACAGCTCACAGCAATGAGGATCCTTAACCCACTGAGCAAGGCCAGTGATCCTCATGGATACCAGATGGGTGTGTAACCTGCTGAGCCACAACGGAAACTAGCCCCTCCCTTTTTTCACTGGCTACACCCGTGGCATATGGAAGTTTCCCAGCCAAGGATTCAATCTACTACAGTTGCGACCTATGCCACAGCTGCAGGAAACATGGGATCCTTAACCCGCTGCACCAGGCTGGTGAATGAACCTGAAACTCTGTAGCGACCTGAGCCATTGTGTTGAATTCTTAACCCACTGCACCACAGCAGGAACTCCAGCCCACCCTCCCCCCTTTTTTCCGCTGTGCCTGTGGCATGTGGAAGTTCCTGGGTCAAGGATCAAATCCATGCCACAGCAGTGACCTGAGCCACAGCAGTGATAACACCAGATCTTTAACCCACTGAGCCACTAGGGAACTCCCACAACCTAGTTTTAGTGGAGGAAACTGAGGGACAGAGACATTAAGGAGCTTGCCTCATGTCACACAGCTATTAAGTGGTAGATGTGCACATGAATAGACAAGAGCCTTTGCTTTTAACCACCTGCTATAGAGAGGCGAACTATCAGACAGGCCTTTTCCTTTATTTTCCTTTATTTTATTTTTTGTCTTTTTGCCTTTTTAAGGGCCGCACTCACGGCATATGGAGGTTCCCAGGCTAGGGGTCCAATTGGAGCTGTAGCCCCAGCCATGGCAACACCAGATCCGAGCCGCATCTGCAACCTAAACCACAGCTCATGGCAACGCTGGATCCTTAACCCTCTGAGCGATGCCAGGGATCGAACCCACAACCTCATGGTTCCTGGTCGGATTCGATAACCACTGAGCCACGACGGGAACTCCCCTGCAAAGTAAAAGTCCCCACTTCCTAATACCATCACCTTGGGGGTTAGGGCTTCAATGTACGAATTTGGGGGGGGACACACATTCAGTGCATAACACCCCCCTACACCTGTAATGCATTGGAATAGCACACGTGGAGGGGATGTATCGCTGCGTATTTGTAATTTTTTTCATAAGAAATTTAACTTTTACGTAAGAGAGCACCTGCTGTTACAACACTTTAGAGTTGAAGAATGACCTGCAAGTGTGTTTCGCCCTCAGTTTGCATTGAAGTGTGAAGCATTTTCTGTGAATCCCAGGACAAAGCATGTACAACAAACAACGTCCTTTAAAATAGGTGAAGTGACATTGTGGCATTCAAAGACTCTGGCCTTTATGGGAGTTACAAACCAACTGAGCTTAGCTCTCAGCCCAGGCAGGGGACATTTCCCTCACAGGCACAGAGCATAATTGTTGCTCGCCCATGCCATCCATCATTTCAAGTTCACCCCGGGTCAAAGCATAGATCATCCTCTCTCCTATTAAAGTACACGCAGAAGAGGCTCCTGGGAATTGGCAATTAAGAGCAGCATAAATCAGCCTGGAAAAGTGCCCGCAATTTCAACCATTTGTTGGGATACTTTTCTTATTTCACATCTTCTCTGCTTTTTCTTAATTCCACTTTTTTTTTTGTTAACACAGGATTCAGTTATGAAGGGCTGCTTTATCTTTCTCTTATGAATGTAATCAACCTGAAGAAAAAAGTTCCAGCATTAAGAAAGCTGCATTAGGAGTCTGTGTATATCTGAAGAAAAAGAAAAGCAATGAGGAAGATTTTAGAGAGAACAATGGCACAGAGATGACGGAAGCTATGGGCCAACAAATTCCCCAAGCGTTGGCAGTCTCTCTGTGGCGCTCCTGGCATTATCATAAAGGTTATTAATTTTTCTAGACTCTAAGTGCATTAACTCAAGAACACAGAAAGTGAAGTCTATTGTGAGTGGTTATGCCTGCTTGATGTCCAAATAACCATTTAAATAACTGACAAATATTACTCAGCTCTGTGGACAAGGCTCAATCTAACCAATTTTGAGGTCTTAACCTTTTGTGTCTTGTGCCCTGTACTTTTTTTTTGTCTTTTTGCCTTATCTAGAGCCACACCCACGGCATGTGGAGGTTCCCAGGCTAGGGGTCTAACAGGAGCTGTAGCCTCCGGCCTTTGCCACAGCCACAGCCACGCCAGATCTGAGCCGCATCTGCAACCTACACCACAGCTCACAGCAATGCCGAATCCTTAATCCATTGAGAAAGGCCAGGGATCGAACCCGCAACCTCATGGTTCTTAGTTGGATTCGTTGAGCACTGAGCCACAACGGGAATTCCTGTGCCCTGTACTTTAAAGTAAGAACTGGGATCCCATGCTTACATGACAAAAACCAAGTCCATGATTCACAGGCAGTCGTTTCTGTGTTTTAATTACCCTATTAATACCTTAGTCACAACTCCATTTCTCCTTGGGCGAATGCCTCTCCCACCAAAAAGAGCAAATATAAGTGTTTCAGTAGCTTTCGTCAGTAGCTTTGGTGCTGGGTTAGTATGGAATTTAGATCTTTCAGTAATGAAGAGTCCCACCACGTGGGGGACTGGAGTTTGCAGCTTCCTCTTTCCAAAAGTGGAGTGGGAAGTTCCCCTGTGGTACAGTGGGGTAAGCATCCAGCGTTGCCCCAGCTGAGGTGCTGGTTGACACTGCAGCATGGGTTCGATCCCTGGCCCAGGAACTTCCACGTGCCTCGGGTGCCGCCCAAAGAGGAAAGTGAAAGGAATAGGAAAATAATAACTGGTTCTTGTTTCCTGGAGAATCCGTTGCAGTCCCCCTGCCTGACTTTACCTATTTGACCAGCTTTGTCCAATCCCTCAGTTCATCCCTGCAGATACCCCACTGTTTGGCAAGTAAAACCAGGCTTCTTACTTTCCCCTCCAAGTGCCTAAATGCTTCCATTTTCTGGATTGCCATTGATTCCACCTGTATTCGTTAATCATCTTTTTTTTTTTTTTTTTAGTTTAAATTTTTTTTAGGGTCGCACACCAAGCATAGGGAAATTCCCAAGCTAGGGGTTGAACTGGAGCTGCAGCTGCCGACATATGCCACAGCCACAGCAACACAGGATCCAAGCCACGTCTGTGACTTACACCACTGATCGTGGCAATGCCAGATCCTTAACCTGCTGAGCAAGGCCAGGGGTCGAACCCACATCCTCATGGATACTAGGCAGATTCTTAACTCGCTGAGCCACAATTGGGAACTCTCTGTTACTCATTTTTAGTTCATCCTGTATCCTGCTCTTCCTGGGTCTTGACCTGCACCAGTCGATCTGAGAGGCTATCGGAGTTGTAATATATGTATATTTTTAGGGCCACACCCACAGCATATGGAGGTTCCCAGGCTGGGGGTGGAATTGGAGCTACAGCTGCCGGCCTACGCCACAGCCACAGCAACGTGGGATCTGAGCTGTGTCTACGACCTACACAACAGCTCATGGCAACGTTGGATCCTTGACCTACTGAGCGAGGCCAGGGATTGAACCTGCGTCCTCATGAATACTAGCTGGGTTCATTTCTGATGCACCACAGCGGGTATACCTGCAGTTTAGTATACGTTGTTTGAATCTTAAAACTCTTCAGCTACAATGACCGAAATGAAACATGGTCTCAGAGAGGAATTTTTGACTCTTTTTAAAAAACTGAAGTATAGTTGATTTATAATATTGTATTCATTTCAGTTGTATAGCAAAGTGATTCAGTTATATATATGCATGTGTATATTCTTTTTCAGATTTTTTTCCATTATAGGTTATTGCAAGATATTGAACATGATTCCCTGTGCTATATGGTAAGTCCTTGTAGTTTAGCTATTATACATATTGTAGTGTGGTTATCTGTTCATCCCATACACCTAACTGGTCACCAGTAGAAATCTTTGTGGAATGGGGATTTTCACTTTCTTCTCATTTCCTTAGTATTTGTTGTTACTTACTGTTTTTTTTTTTTTTTTTTGTCTTTTTGCCTTTGCTATGGCTGCACTCGCGGCATATGGCGGTTCCCAGGCTAGGGGTCTAACAGAAGCTGTAGCTGCCAGCCTGCATCATAGCCACAGCAATGTGGGACCCGAGCCACATCTGCAACCTCCACCACAGCTCACGGCAACACCGGATTGTTAACCCACTGAGCAGGGCCAGGAATCAAACCCGCAACCTCATGGTGCCTAGTTGGATTTGTTAACCACCGCACCACGATGGGAACTCCTTGTTGATATTTACTATTGGTTAAAGCATTCTAACCTCCATAGGATGAATGGAACAAGAAGGCTGGCTAATAATCCTATTCTGTATTTTAGGTATTCTTGAGAATGCTAGAGAGGAAAATATGTAAATAAATGTAATACTTCATGAGATAAGAAGATCATAGGACGTAAAATGCCCTGAGTGGTACATTCAGGAGTTTCAAGCATATCAATTTACCTTTTTTTCCCGAGTGAGTAAGTTATGTTCATTGAGTTCACGTGACTTGTCCAAAGTCACCAGCTAGCAGCTGGAAAAATCAGGTCTCATTCTAAATACACCCCCTTTCATTTACTACTCCATATTTTAGCAAGAAAATGTGAAGAAGCAGCACTATCTGTTAAGATGCAGACAAATAATTAGTATTAAAGGAATTAACTTTTATTTAATTTTTAATAAAGTTTTTATGTATTTTTACAGTCACACCTATGGCAGATGGAAGTTTCCAGGCTAGGAGTTGATTTGGGCTACACCACAACTTGTGGCAACATGGATCCTTAACCCACCGAGCGAGGCCGGGATCAACCCCCCCTCATTAGATACTAGTTAGGTTTTTAACCTGCTGAGCCACCAGGGGAACTCCTGCCCGATTCCTTTCTTTGGCTGGCCATCCATCCGATTCCCACGAGAAAGAAGCCTCCGTGAGGGGGGAGATTTGTTCTGCTCTTGCAAGAGCGCCAGGCTCAGAGGGGAGGTTTGCTATCTACTCGGCAGAAGGAAAAGTGAAAAATGTTATCGTGAGTGCCTGCTGCTTTCAGAAGCACCCTCATCCCATCTTTGCCTGATGTGACACCTCCGCTCGGCTTGCACAAAGAGGGGGGGAAGGAAATAGTAAGGTTGCGTTGCTTCCTGAAGAGCTTAACACCTCCCCTTCCCGCTCCCTATAATTAAGCCCTGGAGGTGGGAGTCAGAGACTAAAAGAACTTGATAGTGGTACATCTGGGGGATTGTGCTTTTATATGCATGTCATCTATTCACAGTATCAGAGAGTTCGGTGCTTGTAGTGAAACGGGATTCCGTTTTAGCTTAACAAGATCATGTCGGATGAAAGCTTCCTGGACATGAAAACTGAGCCAGAAGCTGAATATAACAACCCCTTTCCAGTTGTATATTTGAGACTAAAATTCAGCCAGCACTCTGGTGGAGAGAGTTCAGAGCCCTAGACAGTCCACACACCTTGGATTTTGGGAAAAAGTTAAGTCCAGGTGGATATCTTTTCTTTAGTGGTTAGGTCAACAGAAGACATTTCATCACGGCACTTATGAAATCCTCCTGCAAAAGAAAGGAGAAGGAACATTTTTCTGAATGTTCAGATGGAGAATAAAGTCTGGGTACGATTTGCCGCATGGGAAGCAGGAAGACACGGCTTCTTCAGTGACGAAGGGATAGAAATTCATAAAGGGAGGAGAACGTGCTGCCGTGAAAATCCAAGAGGATGAAACAAGAAGGGAGTTGGGTAAATTAAGGAACCACCGCAAAAGGCAATTAAAAATGTAACAGTCGAATTACTATCCACAGTGAAGGCAGTAAACTGCTGGCTGGATAGAAAACAATGGAACCACTGAAGTGGAGAACAAATGTCATAATCTCTTCCAGGATGCAGGGGGGGAGTACAAGGACTGTTCACCAAGACGATATGGGAGTGGATAATAGCTACGGAAGATAGGAAAGAGGGCGCCAACTTCAGAATTGCAGGTATTCCCAGGGAGGAGACAGCACAGCGGAAATGGGAGCAACAGTCAAAGACATGCTTGAATCAACCTTCTTGTTCCGAGGAGGACACGCTCGCCACATTCTCGGGAGAAGCGGTGCCCTCCTCGGGCTCTCACTTCTGACGCAGTGATCTGTGAGGCGGTACAAGGAAGTGAGGGTGACATGCTGGGGATCGGAGGCGGCGCCTTGGAACAGAGATGCCTAATCGACAGGGAACATAAGTTTTCTGGAAAGGTGCAATCAGTGGCTTCTTGTTACCTTTAAACTGGAGCAACTTAGGCCTGTCTGGCCAGCAGCTGTGAATTTTAAGAAATCTGCGCTGGGAGTTCCCGTCGTGGCTCAGTGGTAACAAACATGACGAGGACCCACGAGGACTCAGGTTCCATCCCTGGCCTCGCTCAGTGGGTTAAAGATCCGGCTTTGCTGTGGGCTTGTGGTGTAGGTTGCAGATGCAGCTGCGATCCCACATTGCTGTGGCCAGCAGCTGCAGGTCTGATTTGACCCCTAGTCTGGGAACGTCCATATGCCTCCGGCTTGGCCCTAAAAAGCAAAAAAAAAAAAAAAAAAAAAAAAAAAGGAAAGAAGTCTGTGGTAATCACAGTTCTCCAAAGAAGCAGAACCAATAGGACAGGCCATATACATAGGCACACATGGGTACATATACACACATATACACACCCACGCATCAGTATGTAGACACATGTACGTGCACAGACAATACTGGCTCATGCAATTATGGAGGCCGAGCAATCCCAAGATTTGCAGGGTGTGTCAACAGATGAAGATCCACCAGAGGCAATGGTGTAACTCCAGTCCGAGACCAAACCCCTTTGAACCAAGAGAGCTGCTGATGTGGGGCTGGTCTGACAGGCCAACGGGCTGACAGGCTTGTGATCCAGGGAGAGCGGGTACTTCCGTTTGAGTCCGAAGGTGGGAAAAAGCCAGTGTCCTAGTCTGCAGATGGATAGGCAGGAGGAATTCTTACTCATGGGAGGGTTGACCTTTTCGTTCTGTTTAGGCCTGCAAATAATTGGAGGGCTTTCTGCTACACTCAGGTTACCAAACATCATCCAGAAACATGCCTACAGAGACACCCAGAATAATATTTGAGCACCCTGGGGCCCAGTCAAGTTGACACATAAAATGAACCACTAAGAGAATCCTGGCCTGTTTCTGATCATGTACGCCAGTTCCTTCCTTCCTCCCTTCCTTCCTCCCTTCCTTCCTTCCTTCCTTCCTTCCTTCCTTCCTTCCTTCCTTCTTTCCTCCCTCCCTCTCTTCCTTTCTTTTTTCTTCTTTGGCTATACCCATGGCATGTTGAGGTTCCCAGGCTAGGGGACGAATCAGAGCTGTAGCCAGTGGCTTATACCACAGCCGCAGTACCACAGCAACACCAGATCCAAGCCATGTCTGTGACCTACACCACAGCTCAGAAAACCTGGATCCTTAACCCACTGAGTGAAGCCAGGAGTAGAACCTGCGTCCTCATGGATGCTAGTCAGATTTGTTTCTGCTGAGCCACGATGGGAACTCTAATGTATGCCATTTCTTTTTTTCTTTTTAGGGATGTACCTATGGCATATGGAGATTCCCAGGCTAGGGGCTGAATTGGAGCTGCAGCTGCCAGCCTTGTCACAGCCACAGCAATGCCAGATCCAAGCCGTGTCTATGACCTATGCTCAGTTCACTGCAACACGGATCCTTAATCCACTGAGTGAGGCCAGGGGTTGAACCCAAATCCTCATGGATGCTAGTCGGGTTCTTAACCTGCTGTGCCACAATGGGAACTCCTGTACGCCCATTTTTAAAGTCTTTTATGTTCTGTGGTTGGTTGGTGCAGTGGAGGGTGAGTTTGGAAGAGCCCAGAAACCCAGGACCCAGATCTTTCTATGTCTTGTGGGACCCCTTCTGGGCATCAGGAAGGGGCCCCAGAGCGAGAAATGCTCACTGTCTACAAGAAAAATCCTCTCTTTGAGAATCAAATCACAAAAACTTACCTCCTTCCTAACCCCAGTCAGGTGGGTCCTGTCTGATAAAGTTTGCCTCTGGGAGGTGAAGAATGAACTTTTGACAATGTGGCAATTTTCCCTGTCAGTCAAACATTGTTCACGTGAACAAGAGTTTCTTTCCTTTTTTTCTCCTATTTTTTTCCATTGCTTAATGAATGTTATTACAATTATAGATGTACAAAAATCATCACAACTCAATTTGATAGCATTTGTGTCCCAAACTCTCAGTGCATCCCCCTCCCCCAGACTGTCTTATTTGGAAACCAAAGGTTTTCCAAAGTCTGTGAGTCATTGTCTGTTCTGCAAAGGAGTTCGTTGTGTCTTTTCAGTTTGACCTGGACTGGAGTTTCTTGAGCTTGACTCCACACAGGAAACCCCTGAAGAGCCTTAACAAATGTGGCTGTCCAGATCCCACCCAGAAATGCTGAATTAATTAGTCTGGATATGGCCTGGGCATTGGGATTTGAAATCACATGTGTACAGTGGCATTCACTTTCCTTCCCTGTGCTTTCCTCCTTTTGGATTTAAACCCTGTCTTGACTAGCATAACCCCCACTGCAGTTAGGGTGCAGAACAATTCCCACGTGACACACATTTCCTTGGTTCCCATCTTTTGAGGTCAGATCCCCAATCTCCACCCCAAGCCCCAGACTCCTGGCTTTGTCTTCTGTCCCTACCATCTCCCCAACCCCTTTTTAAAAATGTCATTTAAATGGAATTATATTCAAGTCATCTTTGGAGATTTGGGAGCTTAAAAAGCTTTCCAGGGAGTTCCCTTCGTGGCTCAGTGGTTAACGAATCCGACTAAGAACCATGAGGTTGCGGGTTCGATCCCTGGCCTTGCTCAGTGGGTTGAGGATCCGGCATTGCCGTGAGCTGTGGTGTAGGTTGCAGACGCGGCTCGGATCCCGCGCTGCTGTGGCTGTGGCGAAGGCCGGCGGCTACAGCTCCTGTTAGACCCCTAGCCTGGGAACCTCCATATGCCATGGGTGTGGCTCTACATAAAGGCAAAAAGACCAAAAAAAAAAAAAAAAGCTTTCCAGGTGATTGTAACACGCGGCCTAGGTTGAGAACCACTGGCATTCTTCATAGCTCGTTCCTTCAGTAAGTATGAGAGTTGCTTCCTTCTTAAGTGAAGGAGCAATAATATTGGATAGAGACCCAAGAACATTCCAACAGGAGATGCAGAAAGGCGACCAATGTGGAGAGAAGATAAATCATTTTTAAAGGAAAACAGGTGATGCAAATAATTGAAAAGCTGGTCCAGATAAAAATATCCTAAAATGGGATTGTTCTTAGAGCTTAAAAATAGGGAACAAGCCTTTCTTGGCAAAGAGCAACGTCAGATGACATGCGAGAACTCTAATGGCCATACTTGAGGGTTTTGCACAGAGGGGAGGAAATAAGACACCATTCATTCAGTCCAAATGAGTAAATTATGATGGCTGCCAGATGTCCCTAGGCAAAAACAAAATTTCAAGTAAACGATGAAGTCTGTCTCTTTTTGGGGCACTTCTCTGTAAGGTCATCACTGAACTAGGACTATTACAACAGCTAGATTCTAATTAAGGCTCCATCGACCATGGCGCCAATTCCCCGTGGGGAAATCTCAGAAAGCTTTGAGGAGAAAACTTATGGGTCTGCATTCCTGTGTGTTCCCCAAGGGGCTTAGGGACGAGTTCCCCTGGAGAAACGACAAGCCTCCACCTTCTTTTCTTTTCTTTTTCTTTTTCTTTTTTGGCCACCCTGCAGCATACGAAGTTCCTGGGCTGGTGATCAGGTTCGAGCCACAGTTTGTGACCTACGGTACAGCTGCTGCAATGCCCACTGTAAGGGGCTAGGGATGGAACCCGCGTCCCAGTGCTGCAGAAACTCTGCAGATCCCACTGTACCACTGGGGAAACTCCTCCACTTTTTTTTTCTTTTTAGAGCCGTACTCACGGCATATGGAAGTTCCCAGGCCAGGGGTAGAATCAGAGCTGCAGCTGTCGGCCACGGCCACAGCCACAGCCACAGCCACGCCAGATCCAAGTGGTGTCTGCAACTTACATGACAACTCATGGCAACACTGGATCCTTAACCCACTGAGCGAGGCCAGGGATCGAACCCACATCCTCATGGATTCTAGTTGGAATTGTTAACCTCTGAACCACGTAGTGAACTCCCTCCTCCACTTTCTTTTTATGAGCTGGTTGGGAGGACGGGATTGCCTTCCTTGAACCATGTCCCCTCTCTTCCGTCCCCTGGGTAGCTATTTCCCTCTTGGTATCAAGACACGTCCTCGGGCAGCACCAGAAAGAGCACTGGCGTGGAGGGTCATCCTGAGAAAGCCCCAGCAGCCGATCAGTGTCTACGGAGCCACACGCAAATGCATTTTGGGGTGAGATTTATAGCTGAGTATTCTCTAATGGAAGCAGAAGCCTCTGAGGGTAATGCTAGGAGGCCGGGAATAAGAAAACTAAGCTTCATAATGTAATTTAACTGCCTCTTTTGGTTTGGTGGAATGCATCAGAGGAGTCAGTCATACTGCAGTGGTTCACCTAAAAATAGCCAGACTGCAGATCTGGGACCGCGGAAGGGAAGGTATCCTCCTGGCCATAGAGACCAGTCCATCGGTAAGAGGAGAAGTTGTACGCACGGTTTTCTTTTGGTCTTTTTAGGGCCGCACCCACGGTGTTTGGAGGTTCCCAGGCTAGGGGTCGAATCGTATCTGTAGCCGCCGGCCTACGCCACAGCCACAGCAACACGGGATCCAAGCTGCATCTGCAGCCTACACCACAGCTCACGGCAACACCTGATCCCTGAGTGAGGCCAGGGATCAAACCCACATTTTCATGGATACTATTCAGATTAGTTTCTTCTGTACCACAGCGGGAACTCCCCCAGACAAATCTTTCTCCATCATCTTTAAGTGTAGAATTTCTCTAAATACCGAACATACACATTTCCCCACTGCCTCTTGCATCAAGCCCAGATCTCTCCTAGACTCCGCCCTTCTTCTCCAACCTATTAAGAGAAACCCTCTTCTCCAGCCTGGCCAGGAATCCCATGATCCCCGCACAGGCTTGGCTCCTTCTCACTTTTACATACTGGCTCATTCATTTACTTGCATGAAATGCCTTCTTCCCACCTTCTCTATCTGGCAGAATCTTCCATTCTTCCTAATCCTGAGTAGTGACTGAGCTCCTCTGTGAGACTTTCCTGCTCCAGCTCACACTAACCTCCCCTTTTTCTCAGAGCGCTTTCAGTCCTTCTACCCAGTTCTGTAGGCGTAAGGTCATAGCTATTCTGTGTTTTGTTTGGTTTGGTTATGGGCACTAGAGCTAAATTACTTTAGGGCAAGATCCACGTCATCTTATTTTTGGCCTTTTTAGGGCCACATCTGAGACATTTGGAAGTTCCCAGGCTGCCAGCCTACGCCACAGCCACAGCCATGCCGGATCGGAGCCACATCTTCGAACAACACCACAGCTCACGGCAACGCCAGATCCTTAACCCACTGAGTGAGGCCAGGGATTGAACCCGCATCCTCACAGTTACTAGTCAGTTTTTTTTTTTTGTCTTTTTATTGTTTTTAGAGCCACACCGATGGCATATGGAGGTTTGAAGGCTGGGGTCCATTCGGAGCTGTAGCCGCCAGCCTTCGCCACAGCCACAGCAACGCGGGATCCGAGCCGCGTCTGCAACCTACACCACAGCTCACGGCAACGCCGGATCCTTAACCCACTGAGCAAGGCCAGGGATTGAACCAGCAACATCGTGGTTCCAAGTCGGATTCGCTAACCCCTGAGCCACGACAGGAACTCCACTTGTCAGGTTCTTAACCCGCTGAGTCACAATGGGACCTCCTGCATCGTACTTTTTTGATATCCCCTCAAGGTGACCATTTGTCCTCTTGGCCTGTCCAGTCACTGAATCAGTCCTCTTTTTATTATGGGGGAAACACAAATTGTGTGCGGTTTAGTGGAGGACAAGTCCCCTCCCACGGAATCTAAAGAGGCCGGAAACAGTTACTCCTCCTTTCTGTGTTATCAGATAGATGTGGGCACACAACCTAAGCTTAGCCCGCATGGACTTCTGAATTTGCAGAGTGCTGCAAAGAGGCAGATTAAAAAAGAAGAGCTGGCACATTGCCCAGGGTGGCGACTGACAGCATTGCTGGCTGAGCACAGGGATGGCTGTCCACTGAAAATCGTGATTGGTAGCAGCAGAGGAATCATCCAGAAACAGCGCCTTCACTTGATTGATTCTGTCTGTGACCTTATAGACACTCCTCCATGAATTCCTTTGTTGGACCGGCTCATTTTCTTAGCCTGGCTCTCCAGCCTCCCTGTCAATTCTCTGAGCTCGTCGATAGCCTTTCAGTGAATTTCAGGTCCCTGAGAGTTGGCTTCTGTGCTGGCGGTCAAGAATTCTGTCTGCTGCGCTTGGTATTGTCTAGCACATGCTGAGCTCAGTTCAGATGTAGCGACTGTACTTAGACCCGAGCCAGACGATTTGGCCCCGTCTTGGGAGCTTGCAGTCGGGTTGTGGAGGGTGCCAAAGTCAGGCTAGTGAGTCTGTAATCGAAGGTTGTTTAAGCCACGGAGTAGCAATCATTTGAAAAGGGAGAAACTCAACCAGCTGATTCACTCAAGTTTTCAGGCTGTTTGGAGTTTGTTTCCTCCCAGAGGAGGTAGCATGACTGGGGATGTATAGACATATGGGGGACACATGAGTCTTTATGCCAGGTTCCCCTGCAAGAGAACTGGGCCATTGGGAGAAGGAGGGTCCTGATTAGTTAGCTTCAGAAATTTGTCTTGGAGCTCGCCTTTGACGCAGTGGTTTAAGGATCCAGTGTTGTAACTGCAGTGGCTCTATTTGCTGATGTGGTGGGGGGTGGTCTGGTAGCTGGCCTGGGAACTTCCATATGTCACAGGCATAGCCAAGAAAATATTTATCTCGTGTCTTTAAATATGAACATTAGACTTGGAGCTCTGGAGCGCTCTAAGGCTGTGGGCTGCCCAAGGTTAGGTCTGGGTTTGATTTGTACCCTCCTTCTGAGCTAAGAAGTTATCCTGTGACTCTTTCATGGCATCTGACAGATGACACCAGAGACAAAGGACTTGATTACTTCTGGCACAAACTTACATTAAAAAAATTATTTGTTGACTTCCTGTCCTGGCTCAGTGGAAACGAATCTTACTAGCCTCCATGAGGACACAGATTTGATCCCTGGCCTCTCTCAGTGGGTTAAGGATCTGGCATTGCCGTGAGCTGTGGTCTAGTTTGCAGATTTGACTTGGATCTGGCATTGCTGTGGCTGTGGTGTACGCCAGCTGCTACAGCTCCAATTAGACCCCTACCCTGGGAGCCTCCATATGCCATGGGTGTGGCCCTAAAAAGACTGAAAAAAAAATTATTTGTTGTTTTGTAAAATTAAAATTTGGAGTTCCCATTGTGGCTTATCGGGTTACGAACCGGAATAGTATCCATGAAAATGCAGATTTGATCCCTGGCCTTGCTCAGTGGGTTAAGGATCTGGCACTGCTGTGGCTATGGCATAGTCCAGCAGCTGCAGCTCTGATTTGACCTCTAGCCTGGGAACTTCCATGCACAGAGTGGCCCGAAAAAGAAAAAAAAAATTTAATTTAACTGAGAATCCTGTACTTTTATTTGCTAAATCCGGCCAGGCTGGGCACAGCACATTGCATGGACATTAGCATATTTGTGTTGGTTGGTGCTCAAAGCCTTGCCTCCCTGGCATACCGAACAAAGCACACAGGGGCTTGAGAGACCCCTGGGGACAGTGACAGCAGCAATGGCAGATGTCTGAGGAACTGCAGGCATCCAGAGGCTCGTCACTATCAGTGGGTCCACGACCTGAACCAGAGGCATTTTCCCCAGTGGCAGTAGCCACGCCTCAAGTAGCTCATTACCTCGTGTGGGCTTGGGGTTTCCAGACCAGTTCTTTGATATTTGGGTGACAAGTCTCTTTTTTTCTCTTGTTCTCCTAGTCTCCCTTTCACACGTTTATTCCCTTTGTCCTTCCAACCTTTACGATCCATTTGAAACGGATTCCCTGCATTATATATCCCTTTGGGCTATTTAGAGTGATGTGCATTCTCTGGGCTGGACCACGACAGCTGGACAGCTATGGCCAAGGTGGCGTATCCGTGATTAATAAGGCCTGTGAGTGTAGCCTGGCGCTCAGCATGTGGTGTATGAAGAAGAGACACTTACTTATTACAAATTAGATTGTTTCCGGAGATTCATAGGAACAGACACGGGATACCAGGACCCTAAAATAAATGAAAATCAAGGGCACTGGGATAGGTCACAGGAAATCTTTCTCAAGCATAGTATGAGTTAGGTAAGACCCTGTATACACAGCTCAGAAATGGAGGCCGTGGAAGACAGATTTTGAATGGAAAGAGTTTATTCTCTGTACATTCTCATTCACAGTCTTCATCACCGTTTTAAAGTGCTGTTCCCTCCCGTCAGTCGCCCCAAAGGATGAGATGAAATGCAGTATCACATCCATAGGAGAAGAGCACTTTAGCATTGTGAGCATGATTGTAAAAATGGATATTCAACAGTCATTGATTCAGCCATATTCCACACGCCGTGGGCGTGGCTACAACAAAAAAAAAGAGAGGACATTCTCGGAGTTCCCGTCGTGGCGCAGCAGAAATGAATTCGACTAGGAACCATGAAGTTGCAGGTTCGATCCTTGGCCCCGCTCAGTGGGTTAAAGATACGGCCTTGCCGTGAGCTGTGGTGCAGGTCGCAGATGTGGCTCGGATCCCGTGTTGCTGTGGCTGTGGTGTAAGCTGGCAGCTGTAGCTCAGATTAGGCGCCTAGCCTGGGAACCTCCATATGCCACGAGTGCGGCCCTAAAAAAGAAAAAAAAAGAGATTCTGGAAAAACATCTCATTTCAACTGGAGTGAATGTGCAGAAAGATTCAGTTCTTCTGAGTTGCTGGGTCTGATTTTAGCGATCAGCGGTACATGAGTCATTAGTAGAGTTGGGGTCAGCTGCTACCTCTTTGTATCTTTCTGTGATGGTTAATTTTATGCGTCAGTCTGCCTGGGCCATGGGACGCCCAGATATCTGGCCAAACATTATTCAGAGTGTGTCTGTGATGAAGTTTCTGGATGAGATGAACATGAAAAAGTTTTTATTTTATTTTATACTTTTGCTTTTTAGGGCCACACCGTGGCATACAGAAGTTCCCAGGCTAGGGGGTCCAGTCAGAGCTGCAGCTGCCGGCCTATGTCACGGCCACAGCAGCGCCAGATCCAAGCCTCGTCTGCAACCTACACCGCAGCTCACGGCGACGCTGGATCCTTAACCCACTGAAAGAGGCTGGGGATCAAACCCTTATCCTCATGGATACTAATTGGGTTCGTTACCGCTGAGCCATGATGGGAACTCTGGATATAAATTTAATGACTGAATAAGTGCTTCCAAGAAGCACGGGGTTGCTACAAGAATGTACCCAGAGGACCTGCCCTCGTCTCAGGTACAGACTTCTGCTGAGCTCTGAGGGGTCGGGGTTGTTGTCAAGGGGTCGGGGTCGTCGTCGAGGGGTCAGTGGGAAGAGACCGAGTGGGGAGGTGAGGACGTGTCCCCACAGAGGTGGGAGGGGGAGGGCACGCTCGGGCGCTGAGAGCAGAAGCGGGGGAGGGCTGTGCCTCCCGGAACTGGTTAGGGCTTTTGGATTTTTATCCTAAGAGGAAAGAGAAGTCCTTGGAGGACTTAAGCAAGGAGTGACACGGTTGATTTGGCAGGAGACTGGAGAGGGACTGGGGCCAAATCCTTATTAGAGATGATCAGTTGTCACTTGCCTGGCCTCGCCCTTTTTTACCTAAATGGCCTGGAAACATAGTAGGAGCTGCTGTGGCCAAAGAGGATGATCACCGTCTCATCAGAATTATAACCGCGACCCGCACCCCTGGGCGGCCAGAGCATCTGCTGGCAGGCCCGTGCCATGTTCGGCACAGTAATTCCAGGTCCTGGCCGGAGGGCACCAGACGCTCTTCTCTTTGGAGAATTCCCATGGGAGCAGGCAGGCATCTGTGGTCAGGGACGTCCTCGAGGGTGGAATGGCTGTTACGGGAGATGAGCAATCAATTCCCCAGCCGGAGCAGAGGCAGTCTGGGCAACCACACCCCGTGGAACATCGCCCCAGCGAAGCAGGTGAGATCCTGCCCGCCCAGAGCAGAGATTAACTCAGAGGCCACAGTGGACTCAGCTCAGATGACCTCAAGAGTGTAAGCTTTTCAGTCTGGAGATGGCTCGGCATGTATCAAATCACATTTGTCTCTTTCTTCCTTTGTAACCTGTCCTCTAAACCAGCTGACCGTCCCTTCACCTGGCACTCCAGAACGAAGAGATCCAGGTGGGTGCTACTGTAGTGAGGGAGTTTAAAGAAATAGATGCTGTGTTTACATTAAGCTCGTGATGTGTGTCCTACGACTGGAACTGAGAGAGAGCGCATGGCTACCTAGAGAGGCGTGGGTAGACAACAGAGCCTGAGGCACAGGCTTGGCGACACCTGGGACAGAAGAAGCACTCACCTCAGATCACCTTGGGATTCCTTGTCTACTTAGGGACAAAACTGGAATGACAGCTAACACTCAGAGTGCTTATACGTCAGGCCAACTACGTGCCTAAGCTCTTCGCATATATTTAGCTCCATTAATCTGTTTAACAACCCTACTGAGTAGCTGCATGCCTATTTTACAGTTGAGGAAACTAAGGCTCAGAGTGGATATTTTTCACTGCTAGCGATGGCAGAGCTGGGATTAGAAATGTGATAAGAGGAGTTCCCGTCGTGTCTCAGGGGAAACGACTCCAACTAGGAACCATGAGGTTGCGGGTTCGATCCCTGGCCTTGCTCAGTGGGTTAAGGATCCGGCGTTGCCGTGAGCTGTGGTGTAGGCTGCAGACGCGGCTCGGATCCCGTGTTGCTGTGGCTGTGGTGACTGCCGGCAGCTACAGCTCCTGTTAGACCCCTAGCCTGGGAACTTCCATATGCCACGGGTGCGGCTCTAGATAAGGCAAAAAGACCAAAAAAAAAAAAAAAAAATGGAAAAGAAATGTAATAAGAAAAGGTAGATACCACCGTGGAAACAGAGACAAAAGACAGAAGAAGAGATGAATACAGACTGTCAATACATTTATGAAGTAAATACATAAATGAATAAATGATTAAGTGTATTCATTCCTTATAAATAAATAAGGAATGAATACACTTACAAAGCAAGATGCTATTTTGGTCTATTAGAAAAAGAGGAAAATAGAATAATACTAGAATGAGTCCTGTAAGAGTATGGGAATGCCTGTGACTGATATATTTTTTTCCAGCACCCACAGTATGGGGAAGTTTCCAAACCAAGGATTGAACCCAGACCTCAGTGCAACCTGCACCACAGCCTCAGCAATACTGGATCCTTAACCCACGGGGCAGGGCCAGGGATCGAACCTGCATCCTCATGGATACTAGTCAGGTTCATTACCGCTGAGCCAGGATGGGAACTCCATATATCCAAATATTAACAGTGATTGCCTATGGTAATTTTTGTCTGTGTTTTCTTATGTTTTTTTATTTTAGCTTTTGCTTTTGTATAAAAAAAAAAAAGCTGTCTTTGATGAAAGAGAAGTAGCATCACAAAAGTTTCAGGTGGGGTTTTAGCACACATGTGGATGTCTTGCATCAGTGAAAGCAGCAGCACCAACATGCAAAAATCAGTGCATTTCTATACACCAGCAATGAACGATTTGAAAAAGAAATAAAGAAGACAATTCCATTTACAAGGGCATCAAAAAACAATAAAATAATTGAAATAAATTTAACCAAGGGGGTGAAAGATCATTACACTGAAAATTACAGGACATCGATGAAAGAAGCTGAGGAAGACACAAATAATGGAAAAGTATCCTGTGTTCATAGATTTTAAGAATTAGTATTGTTAAAATGCCCATACTATCCAAATCTATCTATATATTCAGCGTAATTCTTATCAAAATTTCAATGACATTTTCTACAGAAATAGAAAAGACAACATCGAAGAGGCACGAAGGAACCCCAACAACAGAAACAATCTTGAGAAAGAGGAATGAAGCCTGTTGCATCACCCATCCTGGCTTCAAACGATTCTACAAAGCTAAGGTAATCAAAAATGTACGGTAATGGGCACAAAAACATACCTGTAGACCAACAAAACAGAATAGAGAGCCCAGAAACAAATTCCTATTTATATGGTCAATTCACTTACAACAAAGGAGCCGAGAGTATACAATGGGGAAAAGACAGCCACTTCAATAAAGGGTGTGTAGAAAACTAGGCAGGTGCACGCGAAAGAATCGCACAGAACTCTCTGGACTGCAGGGCCAGGCTCTATCCATAACCCTGTAAACAGCCCCCCTTGGGCATGGCTTAAGTGGACCGACTGGGGAAAAAGCCGGATAAGCTTTGGAAGCAAACTTGGAGCCATTTCGGTGGGGCATCTTGGGCATTCCAGTGTCTATTGGAGGGGGTCACCCCAGCTTTATCGATTTCTTGCCATATCCAAAGTGAGGCCTCTCAAGGTCAAGGCTGAGGACTCTCTTGCCTGCCTGGATGGCTTTTAACCCTAAGGCAGGCGGGAAAGTCATGCCTGCCAATCTGCAATTTTTCGTCATTGCCATTGACTATTTCTCAAGTGACTACGGTCCCAAGCGGTGCACGGGGATCTTGAGCCCGAGACATGAGAATCTTGTCTTTCCTGCTTTGCTGTGTTTTCTCTCCTACATATTCTAGTATCCAGTAATTTCTCTCCAGCTGGAACCACAGCTTGAAGATGTCTCTTCCAGGTTGTGAATAGGTATTCTTTTCGCACCTCAATATTTCTGAATTTCCACTGAGTACTGAGCCTGGAGAAGAAAGTCTCTTTATTTTCGTTCCTAAATATTTATCCTAATACGACAGGACCCTGCCAGCCCTTCATGGGGGTAGCGGCAGCGATTAAGTCAGCAACTCTCGAATTACCCGCTAAATGGAGGCCAGGGTTTTAATGCTGCTGTTGTTTTGGCAAGTAATTAAAAACAGTGTTGCTGAGATGAATCCTAGGAGAAAATTTTTCTGGAAGCAGTATTTACTGTCTGGAGAATTTCAAGATCCGAGTCCACAGGGAGGCTTCCAGCTGCAAGGCCGGATGTGGCTGCAAAAAGGAATAATAATTTTCAGTGCCTCAGTGCTGGCGTCCACATTTTATTGGTGCTGGGTCTCTGGCTTCCTCATCAGAGAGTCAGGAAATCAGATTGTATCAGCTCACTGATGGGATTATGAGATTCGTTTAGGGGCTAATGCAGCTGTGCATAAGAGAGTGTTAAACTGACGATGCTTTGCTTGGGGAGCTGGGGACTAGCGTAGTTAAGCAGCCATATGTCCAGGGATATTCCCCCTCTTAATATCTTGTCTGGGTCTGAAAACCACGTGTCCTAATGTTGGAATGACAGAATGTTGTCAACCGTGTGGGTAGCGGATGTACTTTTGTAGCCAAGCCACAGTACACAGCAAACATTTTATTAAAAGCTTTAGTAGACGCAGTGGAGAATTTTTAAAGCCATGTTCTAATTGAGGGAGCGTTTGAATATTTTGCATTGCAGAGAGTTTCTCTTCCCTCTTTGCCAAAAAGAGAGGGTTATGAGAGGCAGAGAGAAAACGCCCCAGCACGCAGCGGCTGGGAAGCTGTGAGCTGTGCTTGAGCTTGATATCCTCCGGTGGCCTCATCTGTAAACGGAGCTCACTGCGTGCTCTAAAAGATGGCTGTGGAAAGCAAGTTGGGCAGCAAGTGTTAAGTGCCTTATTCATAAAGGTGTCTGAAGCCACGTAGTGATTGTTGCAGTGGCTGACTTTTGGTCCAGCCTGTGGCTCCACCTTTTTTTTTTTCGGCTGCCCTGCGGCATACAGAGTTCCTCAAACGGATCAGATCCGAGCCACAGTTTCGACCTATGTCACAGCCGTGGCAACGAGGGATCCTTAACTCACCGTGCTGGGCTTGGGGGACTGAACCGGTCTCCCCGTGCTCCAGAGATGCTGTGGGTCTCATTATGCCACAGTGGGAACTCCTGTGGCTCCATATTTGGCACCACTTGCAGGGACTCAGTCTTTCTTCTCTGCTTTGCCGCTGGGTCGCTGTACCCCCCCTGAATTTTGCTACTTCCTGGAGTTGGGGGCCTGTTGCTTCCCTGGCTTTTCCTGATTGGACAATTTGAACAAAGCAAACAGGGCAGCCCCTCACAAAGCTCATTTGCCCACAGACATAAACTATATCCTCCACCATGAAGTTTATTAACAATAGAACTATGACATTTGGAATGCATAAGCAGTGAGGTCCTACTATACAGCCCAGGGAACTATATCCAGCCTCTTGGCACAGAATGTGATGAAAGATAATATAAGAAAGGGAAAGTATATATATGTATGACTGGGTCGCTATGCTGTACGGCAGAAGTTGACACAAGACGGCAAACCAAATATACTCTAAAAATTATTTTTAATATGGAATGACAGAAGCAAACCAAGCAAACTAGTAGAACTGACAGTCCAGTTTCCAGAGGCATCATGGCATACTGCTGAAGGGACTGATCTCTGGAGTCAGAGTACTTGAGTTCAAATTTTAGCTCTGCCACTTACTGGTAAGTAAATTGTGCAAACCCTAAATGCTACTGAGCCTTGGTTTCTCTTCTATAAAAGGGAGAAAATAACACGACCTACCTTATAGGTTTATTGAGAACATTGGAAGTATTACCGTGTATAAAATACTTAGAATGGGGCCTGCCCCTGGTAAGTAGTACACGGGTGTCTAACTACTTGTTTGAACAGTGCGATCTGTGGATGAGTTCATGGGCGACTGCGGCCCAAAGCAGCGCACCCTCCCTGGTCACAGCCAGTAGTTTATTCAGAACTTGTTCAGGGAATGTGAACAATGGACACTGGGTCCCTTGGTCACCCAAATCCCCGTCTCTACCCTTCCAAGTGTCCCCTGCACCATTGCCACTGCTTCTGAGCCCCAGCGTCTTCTAGCAACCCCACCTGCCCTGGCTGGAAATTCCATGGATTCCTGCTTCAATACCTCTGTGTTACTTTTCCAGTTCTTTTCTTTTTTCCCCTTTTTAGGGCTGCATCTGCAGCATACAGAAGTTCCCAGGCTAGGGGTTGAATCAGAGCTGCGGCTACCAGCTTATGCCACAGCAACTCGGGATCCAAGCCACATCTGCGACCTACACTGCAGCTCGGACTAGATCCTGGGATCGAATCCACCTCCACATGGGTACTAGTCAGGTTCTTAACCTGCTGAGCCATAACAGGAACTCCACTTTTCTTAAGTAGACTGTTTTCTCTGCTGGAAACGAGGGAAAAAAACTGGAAAGTGTCTTCTCCTCTGCTTGAGCTATCATCACACCGTTCACCCAGGCCAGGGGCCTGTTCCCCGCTCGTTCACATGGTTGACTCAGAGGTTTTTTTTTTTTTTTTTTTTGGCTTTTGTCATTTTTTATGGCCGCACCCGCGGCATGTGGAGGTTCCCTGGCTAGGGGTCTAATCGGAGCTGTAGCCACTGGCCTGCGCCGCAGCCACAGCAATGCAGGATCCGAGCCGTGTCTGCAACCTACACCACAGCTCACGGCAATGCCGGATCGTTAACCCACTGAGCAAGAGCAGGGATCGAACCCGCAACCTCATGGTTCCTAGTCGGATTCATTAACCACTGCGGCACGACGGGAACTCCGATTGACTCAGAGTTAATGCATCCCCTTCTCTCTTTCCGCGGCAGCCCTCAGCAACTTCTTGCTCTGGATTGCAGCCATCAGAAACTGTACTTGCTGAAATGAGCCTCTGCTTGGTAATCATCTTAGGTGACTGGCCCTCTGTTGATCTTTAGCAGGCTTCTTTTAAAACTAAGCTCTTGGATTTCCTGTTGTGACTCAGTGGGTTAAGGATCCAGCATTGCCTCAAGTTGCAGCGTAGGTCATAGTTGTGGCTTGGATTCTGCGTTGCTGTTGCTGTGGCTGTGG
The DNA here is from genome assembly GCA_004024745.2 of Catagonus wagneri. NCBI lineage: Eukaryota > Metazoa > Chordata > Mammalia > Artiodactyla > Tayassuidae > Catagonus > Catagonus wagneri. Next base: position 11,517,096 of record PVHT021183556.1, on the reverse strand, counting down.
CGTGAGCCAACAGCCACAGCTCCGATTTGACCCTTGGACTGGGAACTTCTATATGCTGCAGGTGTGGCCCTAAAACTAAAACAAACAAAAAAACCTCTAAGTTCCTTAGGGAGACACTCTGATCCCCAAAAACCTTTTACTATTTGTGCCCCTCCTCATCTGGGAACCCTTTGTTGGCTGACTGCTCTGTGCCAAGTCTATGAGAAAGGAAGACACCAGCCAGTCCGGAGGAAACTGTAGTTTGGTTGTGCTTAAACCCTGCTCCTGGGAGTCCCTGGGTCCTGCAGGGGCCCCTCGGGGAGACATAGTGTGTGCAGTGGGAGTGTCTGAGTGGTTGGGAATTTGCACATCACTCCAGAATTTCTCAGCTTGTCTTTGTTCTTCATGTCAACCTGCTGTGTAGTCGCTGGATCCTTTAACCCACTGAGCGAGGCCAGGGATTGAACCCGTATCTGCATGGATACTAGTCGGGTTTGTTACAGCTGAGCCGTAACAGGAACGCCTAGGCTTTCATCCAAAGACACGATTGCACTCTTTGAAAAAAAGTTTGAAAACCATTGACCTAATTTTTTCCACTGAATTTATGCAGAATGGCTTTTTATAGTGGTTCGACACTTCCTCCAGCTTGAGTTTGACCAACGAGATGACAGAGCAATCTGGCCAAGCATTCGCACCAGTCACACAGTGTCAAACAGAGGGGACTTCTGAAGCTGTCCCCTAGCTGAAAGGCTCACCTTCCGTGTTCCAGAAAGACCTCAGGGGTCAAGGCTAGTACTATTTACCGTAATAAGTCTGTGATGGGGAAGGAGGAGGAGGGGGCGGTACCACATATAAATTGACTCCAAACACAATCTCGTAAGAGTTCCCCAAATATTTTAAGCAGTGACAACACCATTGGAATAAGTTTATGGCCCCTATAAATGCTAGAAGTGCTAAAATAAGCTCTCAAAATCTTTTTAGAGAACTCAAAATAGCAAACTGCAACTTTCCAAAGGGCAAGAGACTGGACCGTGCTTTATTAACCTTGGAGAGGGGGGTTCGTTAGGGCAAAACATTTCACATCTAAGAAAATCAAGGATTGACTGTCTGCTCAATCGCTGAACGATAAAACCGGATCTAATGTAACCAATCAAGAGTAGCTGGTTCATTCTGCTTTTGGAAACATTCTAAAAGGGTCCATCGAGCTGCACGTGCCTAGAACATTTCTGGACGATGCCTTAAAATGGAAACTTCATGAAGCAAATCTTTATCTCCCCCTGGGTTGTTCATTAATGTATCGCGAGGTGATGCCTGGCATATAACACAACTTCAATAGGCATGTGTTGTGTGGTAAAGTGGTTGCCTCTGGGCAGTAGGACTCGGGGTTGGTGGACCCACTACTGTTCAGCTTATATCCGCGATGGGACCTACATGGGGAGGGTGCGAGGAATGTCTGCTCCCTTCCTTGTCCTTTTACCTTTGCTTATGGAAGAAGAGGAACACTTGTGCTCGTTCCACCGCTATTCTTTGCCCTTATGACGTCCCGGCCACATTGAGGAGGGATGTACAGTCTGGCTGGTTGTATCAGTGGGCAGGGTTCCATTCTTTCTGGTCCATTTCCCATTCCCATTGCATTATAACTAGGGCCTTGTTTCTGAAAGCAGGGGTGGCCATATTCATACTCTCACTTTCAGCTTTCCTACCAGTGCCTTGCTCGTGGGACTGAGTGGAAGTGGATCCTGGAGTTCGTTCCTCAAACCCAGACATTTTATTTTATTTTATTTTGATTTTTAGGGCCACATCTGTGACATATGGAGGTTCCCGGGCCAGGGGTTGAATCTGAGTGGCTGCTGAGGCCTATGCCACAGCCACGGCAAAACCGGATCTGAGCCACATCTGCGACCTACACTGCAGCTTTGGGCAACCCTGGATCCTTAATCCACTGAGTGAGGACAGGGACCAGATCTGCATCCCCATAGAGACTGCGTTGGGTCCTTAATGCTGAGCCACAATGGGAACTCCAAACCTGGGCAATTTACCTTTTTTTTTACCTTTTCTTTTTTAGGGCTGCACCTGTGGCATATGGAGGTTCCCAGGCTAGGGGTCAAATCGGAGCTGTAGCCGCCGGCCTCCATCACAGCCACAGCAACACGGGATCTGAGCCGTGTCTGTGACCTACACCACAGCTCACGGTAACGCCGGATCCTTAATCCACTGAGGGAGGCCAGGGATTGAACCTGCATCCTCATGGATGCTAGTCGGGTTCGTTTCTGCTGAGCCATGACGGGAACTCCAACCTGGGCATTTTAAATTCAGGCAAGTTGGTGTAGGACAGAAAACTTGGATGGGAACAGCTCTCTTGGGGATTAATAAAAGTTGCACTTCGTTTCCCACATGGCTCTTATCTCTCACTTTTCTATGTTCAGGGAGTTCCCTTCGTGGCTCAGTGGTTAACGAATCCGACTAAGAACCATGAGGTTGTGGGTTTGATCCCTGGCCTTGCTCAGTGGGTTAAGGATCCGGTGTCGCCGTGAGCTGTGGTGTAGACTGCAGACACAGCTCGGATCCCGCGTTGCTGTGGCTGTGGCGAAGGCTGGCGGCTACAGCTCCTGTTAGACCCCTAGCCTGGGAACCTCCATATGCTGCGGGTGCAGCTCTAGATAAGGCTAAAAGAAAAGACTTTTCTATGTTCAGTTCCTGCAGAACAGCCTGTAGCATGACGCGTGCTGGCGCGCCGAGACCCCAAGCTCCTCTCAATCCCGTGACCCTGCTGTAGCGCTTTGATTTACGTAGTCTCCCCTGGGCACATCTTTGAAAAGAAGCTATGGGTCAGAAGATAATAACAACGTGAGAAGGGATAATGGCTTTTTGGTCCACCTATGTAAGAGAATAATTGTTTTTCGTAAACACGGTTGAAAGCAATTTGTGTTTATAAACAGGAGAGATGATAATAATTCATTGACAGAATGATTTGATATTGGAGTTCCTGTCGTGGCTCGAATCCGACTAGGGACTATGAGGTTGTGGGTTCGATCCCTGGCCTTGCTCAGTGGGTTAAGGATCCGGCGTTGCCGTGAGCTGTGGTGTAGGTTGCAGACGCGGCTCGGATCCTGTGTTGCTGTGGCTGTGGCGAAGGCCGGCAGCTTTATCTTGGATTCGACCCCTAGCCTGGGAACCTCCATATGCCGCGGGTGCGGCCCTGGATAAGGCAGAAAGACAAAAAAAAAAGGAATGATTTGATATTAAGAGTCTCTTTGAGAAAACTGATTGATAGAATCATCAAGTACTTTGGTTAAGATAAAAATGCCAAGAGACAGAATTACCACAGGAAAACTCTGGAGTTGGACACTAACAAATTCAGTACGGATGACGATGAGGAGTCAGTTGCTACACACGTCTGAGAAAGGATTGTAATACGCCCACACATATTTTGGAACAGTTGCTCCTTAGGCATTGAGTAAGGATGACTGTTTTTGGTACTCTGAGACGGTTTCTGCTTTGTGCCTACATGAAGTAGTATTGCATTAACAATGAAAACGGCAATACTAACACCCTGGCTTGCTTACTGTGAAATAAACACAGAAATTCTCTATATGTATTAAAGCCAGTGAGGAAGGCACAGTCGTTATCCCATTTCACACACGAGGAAAAGAACACACAGGTAGGCTTAGGTCACACACTGCTAAGGGGCAAGGCTGGATCCGTGGTATGCTAGAGTTGGCTCTGATGGCTCCAGAGAATAATTATGTACATCTGTCCCCAACTCCATGTTCAACGACCTCATGTTGGCTGCTTGATATGGGTCACTGCGGGAGAGTTTATGAGTGTTGACAAATACTGTAAATTGTGTTTTTTGGTTTATTGTTTTCCCCTGAGACTTAGTCGCTAAGCATTTACTGACCCATCCCTAGGTAGTATTTGAACCCAGGCAATTTGATTCCAGGTCATTTTGGCAAAGATGAATGTTTTCATGCCAAATTATCGATAAGCGAGGTATTGGTGGTATAGTGGTTAGCATAGTTGCCTTCTGAATGTGAGCCATTTTTATTTGGGTATTTTGTTACTTCCAGTCAAATGCACACTAATTGGTTCATAGCACTTCCTTAGAGCATTATCATGAGCATTAAACGAGATGGTGCATGTGAACCGGTTGGAACAGAATTTCCACAGTAAATGTTAGCCACAGAAGAATGCCCAGCAGAGAAATATTCCTAAGGTCATTGTCGTCATCAATGGCAAATTATTTCTCTACCTTCACAGGAAGTAATGAATGGCAAAACTGACCGTATCTCCATTTTCTCTCTCTTCCAGAGTCTATGTCCTGGGGCCAAAAAATAAATGAGTTAAGAAGAGAAGTCATCATAATAATCCAGTGATGTTAGTTTACAAACCAGTTTTGCTGCTTCCACACTCCATGAAAACAAAGCTTGAGCAATCGGAAACTCTTGTGTCCCCAAGGCCCTCCCATCCTGCCTCTGCCCTGCACGCCACACCCTCTGCGGGTCTCCAGGAAGTGAAGCCACGGTCATGCCAGCTGAAGCTGAATGGTGACCAGCAGAGTGTCTGTAAGACATGGCACGCTTTGACAAAACCCAAGTCAGTATGCAGAGGACATAAGGTGCTATCACTGACCTAGGTGCTAAGGGCTTTGGGTGCAAAATAATGATCCCTCATCACCAGGAAGGCAATTCCCACTTTTTGTGGGCAGCCACAACCAAGAGCCACGACAAGGACAGTAAGATCAGTGAGAAAAAGGACAACCTGTACTTGCTGCGTGCTAAGTAGACGTCAGGCATTTTTCCTAAGGATTTTACATGCGTTGTTTTGTTTTATTATACCAGCAACCCTCTGAGTGACGTCTAGTAATTGCCCCATTTTTTTTAGTGGAAGATTTAGAGATGTTGGAGCTTGAGAGCAATGCGGGTGACAAGCAGTTGAGGGAATTTGGAGCCTGTGACAATTTAACTCCAGAGTTCTTGTCCCAGGTGATGACATCATATTGGGGGTCCCATGGAGGCGACAGGGTTCTGAGACCGCTGTCAGACAAGACTCTCCAGCAAAGATCTTTCCTTGAACCGTGCTTCTCTGACCCTTAACCTCCCTAACCTATCGCCTTGGCTTTGGGTCACTTAATACATCCGGGCTTGAACACAATCAATGTTTTTGCATGTCTGGTTTCCAGGATCACCTTCCCCTTCCTCTAAACTTGATGATGCACTAGTATTTTGGCTCTGTCCTGTGTCTCCAACACTGACAGTCAGTGTATCTTAGGTACCCGCTACCCTGTTTAGCTGACTAAAGACATCAACTCTCCTTAGAGTTACCGCTCCACTTCTCAACAGACGTATCAACAATGACTTATGATTGACAAACTAGGGCACCGCGTGTCTAAAGAAAGAGGTTTACACTCGTTTATTAGAGAACACACATTAATATTGAACAACACTTAAATAATGCGGCATCCATATTTAGAAGGACAATATCAATGCTTATAATTTGAACAGTCATTTTATTAAACAAATAAAATAAATTCCTTTTGAACAGTGGGCTGCAGGGTTCATAAAGTATATTTTTTCAATAATTTATTCATCTGCTTAGTCATATATACTTTTTTTTCTAAAAAAAAAATAACTGACATGATTGTTTACCACATCACATCATAAACAAATGGACCTGTAAAAATGGCACGTAGAAAATTGAGAAACACTGAAACAGCACATTCCACGGGTATTGAGTCTATTTAAGAGGAATTAAATGCTTCAGAAGCCATTGTCGTCAGCCTGGGTGTCATATAAGCATCCACACAAAATGCTGTAGCAAATTCAAGTATAACAATTCGCACACAGGACAGCAGAGAGAACCTTCCCGGGTAGCATGGAGCACAGACCAAACTCTCAGCATGATTCAGATGAACCTTGTTACAAGGAAGGAAAGGTTGGTGAGGTCCACTCAATCAACTACATACCAAAACACGGAGAAGATGGGTGTGTCCGTAATGGAAACTGTACCCGATTTGCCACCTCAAGAGTAATGGTTATGGGGAAACCATAGCAGCTAAAATCAGCCCATCAGCTCACATTTGCCTGCTGGGCGATGCAGAAACGCCATGTTTGTATTTTTGAACAGATCAAACCAGGAAACAAGCAGCAAAGCTGCAGTAAGCCAGGAGTGTCACAGAGTTCATGTTTAAACGGCATCAGCTTTATTTACGAAAAATCAGCTTTAATTTCATCGATAGAATGAACTCCCGCATTTGTTTTCCTTAGTCCCAGAAATTCCCTCCTCACTGCTAGTTGATTGTGAAGTGCATGTGTTTTTTGTGAAGTGCAAGTGTTTTTACTTTTGTTTCAGTACCTCCCCACCCCAACCGCCTCGCGGCATTTGGTGTAAAATAAAGCCCTGGGCACTCCTCGATAATAAGGCGCCCTGATACAGCATAAGATACTGACCCTTTGATGATGGGTGCTGGGAAGCCAGCCTCTGTGGGTCCTGTAGCGATCCAGTTCTTTTGATAGGGGAAAACTCCTTCTTTTAAAACCTATTGCACAACATTTTCTTTTCTTTTTTGCTTTTCAGGCACCCGCCGCATATGGAAGTTCCCAGGCTAGGGGTTGAATCATAGCTACAGCCGCAGGCCTGCACCACAGCCACAGTAAGGCCAGATCCGAGCCATGTCTGCAACCTACACCACAGCTCATGGCAACGCTGGATCCTTAATCCACTGAGCGAGGCCAGGGATCGAACCCGCAACCTCATGGTTCTTAGTCGGATTCATTAACCACTGAGCCATGAAGGGAACTCCCGCACAACATTTATTATTTTTTTTTATTGAAAACAACTCCTCAACTTCTAAAAACACTGAATTGTGTCATATAAGATTTGCTGGTTAAGACTCTCATAGCAGTTAGTTATTCTAATGGATCGGCTACTTTGTGTTTGAGGCAATGTTTATTAGTGCGATGAGAAATAGACCTTTTTTTTTTTTCTGTTCAGCATTCCAGTGTAAAGCTATGCTAAGCCTTGAGACCAAAGAGAATCAGACAATGGAGAAACCAAGGCCTTTCAGCCAAGCTAGACACAAGAACTCTGAGAACAAAGTCCCTGGACTCATAATCTACTGGCTCCTTTTTAGGTCTTCCTTGGCTTACAAAAAGGGCGAGAAGAAAAGCGAGCGTGGTTTGCTTGCAGAGGATGCGAGGGATGGGGGGTTTGCAAAGCCAAGTGACCACCCTGATAATTCAGGCTGACTCCATGTGCCCTGGTCACTGAAGGAGGGGACAGCCAGAACATGCCTGAGGTTCACAGCCCTGGACCTTTGCATGGAGACATCTTTTCCTTGCTTGGAACAACTTCTCTTCCCAGCTCCATTATATCCTCCAGGATCCCATTTTGAGGTCACCATTTTTTTTTTTTTTTAATGGCTGAAGCATATGGAAGTTCCCAGCCTAGGTGTTAAATTAGAGCTGTAGTAGCTGCAGCTGCCAGCCTACACCACAGGCACAGCCATGGCAGCGCGAGATCTGAGCCACATCTGGAACCTCAGCTTGCAGCAATGCCAGATCCTTAATCCACCGAGTGAGGCCAGGGATGGAGCCCGCATCCTCATGGATCCTAGTCCTGTTCTTAACCCACTGAGCCACAGCAGGGACTCCAAGGTCACCATTTTTGAGAAGTCTAAGTCTGAGGCTGGATCGGGTGTTTTCCACTAAACCCCCGGTTACCACGTGAATTTTTATGTTCCAGCATGCTTACCGCGCTCTGCTGCAACTGACTTGCCCGAACTCTCCATAAACCCCAGGTGCCTTGGAGCCAGGATTACGTGTCCACCACTATTTCTCTGCACCCTCCCGTCTTATGCTTGGAGTCCTCACTGCATATTACAGAACGGACACACGAGGAAAAGAGCCCCATGTGAACGGCAGCCTCCCTTGGAGGAAGGTGATTTTGTTTTGCAGCCTGGCTTCTTCTACTTCTGTGGATGGGCTAGAATTCACAAAGGGAACGTCTTAAAAGTATTTTAACTTTTAAGAACGCGACAGGAGGAGTTGTACCCAGCAGACTCTTAAAACACCACGCTATTGTCCTTAAAACTTGTTCTCTCTCTCTTTACATTCAAAACAATTTCTTAAATTTCTGTGGTCCCAGCACGGTCAAGGTAACATGTCAGATTTGTGTCGCAGTCAGTAACCTGATTGATGAAGAAGGAAATCCACATGACAGGGAAGAATTAACAGGCTCCCAAGGTAGATTCAAAAGATAGTGGGTAGCAGGAAAGGGGGGCTGGGCTGGGAACCCTCCTTTAATGGGTGGTGGGGACGGCACTCATGGACCTGGAGTTGGCTTCAGGTAATGGGTGCATGTACTTCAAAAAAAAAAAAAAAAAGGCAGATCCATCTTTAATGAATCATATGAATGAACACTCTTACAACCTAGACATTCTGCATTAACATGATCAAAATTTTTCTTTCTGTAGAGTAAGAATTCTTACTCCAAACCAATGTATTCATTTTCACAAGTTCGCCGTGGCAAGCTGGCTCTTTGTTTCCCTGTTGGCCAGCCCTGTCACATTCTGCTCCCTAAAACATGACACCCTCAGTTTCCCTTCTCCCAGCACAGAAAGAATGGAAAACTATTCTTTTTAATTTGGGCCAGCACCCATCCAGCCGCCCTTGTCACAACTCAGCGGCTGCTTGAAAAACCCAGAAGATGGAAATAGACACAGACTGTGTTTGTACAGAGTTGCGCCAAGAACCTCATCCCCGAAAGTGACTTTTCCCCTCCGTTTAAAACAAGTTTGAGATTCTGAGTCATGAGAGACCGTTTGGCAGGGAGATGGTGGCAGGTCCCCTGCCAAACACAGCCTTTTGAGTCCGGCTGACTGCCCTGGGCAGAGTGGGTCGTGGTGAGCTGAACTTACAGGGGACTTTCCTGTCAAGCCTTGCCCAGAGGGGTCCTGGAGATCATTTAAAGGTGGTCCACGGAAATGCCGAGGCTCTTATGGGCCGAACTTGAAATCAGTTAAGACCATGAGTTGGTACTCTCAGGATGTGGGCTTTGATTCTGGCTGAGATCTAAACTGCTCGTGGCTCATGACTGGATTTTGCTATTTTGTCTTGTAAACACTGCTGACAGTTGCCTAGGCCAATCAATGGCCAGTCCTGTTTCCTAAGATAATTCCTTTTTTTTTTGGCTGAGCCTGTGGCATGTGGAAGTTCCTGGGCTAGGGATCGGAATCCTCACCACAGCAGTGACCCATGTCCCAGCAGTGACAACACCAGATTCTTACCCACTGAGCCACCAAGGAACTCTAATTTTATTTTATTTTATTTTATTTTATTTGCTTTTTTAGGGCTGCACCCTCAGCATATGGAAGCTCCCAGGCTAGGAACTTCAAATCGGAGATGTAGCTGCTGGCCTACACCACAGCCACAGCAACTCTGGATCCTTAACCCACTGAGTGAGGCCAGGGATCAAACCCACATTCTCACGGAGGCTGTTGGGTCTTAACCCTCTGAGTCACAACGGGAACTCCCCAAAATGTAATTTTTAAGCTTTATCTACCCATACTCCATGCCAGTGCATTGTATGGAGTGAACTCATTTCACTGTCAGCAAGACTTGGTTAAGTAGGGTTGGTAATACTGGAAAATGGATGGCTTACGCCTTGTCATACCCCAGAGACAAAAATAGCTATTTTCCTCCCCCACTCCTATCTGATGAAGAAAGCATGTGTTTTGATTCAGGCTTTCAAAGCTGAAGCAAAATTTCTGTTGCAGAACGTCAGCTCTCGTGTACTGAAGTTTAGGCACCAGGGTTGTGTGTGATGTTCGGAAGAGGAAGGCAGAGGGTCGGGGGAGCTGCTGAGCTTGGAAACAAAAGCAGAAGGGAACCCCCCTTTTTCATTCAATGACTCTCTAATAAATGTTTGACATTATTAAGAAAACACATATAAATTAGCAGTAAGTTGTTATTTACAGCTCTTAAAAAGTACTTTTCCGCTTACCTTTTTTTTTTTTTTTCCTGGCTGCCCCATGACATATGGAGTTTCTGGGCTAGGGATCAGATTGGAGTTGCAGTTGCAACCCATGCAGCAATGTTGGATCCTTAACCCACTGTGCTGGGCTGGGGATTGAACCTGTGTCCCATCGCTCCCATGAGGCCACCAGTCCTGTTGTACCATGGTGGGAACTCCATCATCAGTTCGCTTTTTAATAGCCTTCCGACTTGTCAGGTGGAATCTGAGCTCCCTTATATTTGGTTAAATCCCATTCATCAGTGCTCTCTCTCTCCTTCTCTGCACTTGACCTCCACACTCACCTCTGCTGTGACACAGACGGTCTGGTGCAGAGGGTGCTGGGGACTAAGATGCATTCATATTGACGCTCAGCTTTTGATTAATGTGCCAAGGGCCTTCCAACCGCGAGATTTCAATTAGCCAAGCGGCGGAGCTGAAGTCTTTTCATTATGAAGATAAGACGGGGTTTAGCCAAAGGCATGGAGACCGGAGTTGGGGAAGAAAGACAGTTTTTTCTTTTTACCGGTTAAATCAATAAACCACTGCTACACTCATTCAAGCCCATTTTTGGATGGTTTTCACTTAAATACACTTAAATTTTTTGTAGGACCCGCATGTGATTTTTTCCCCCTCCTGTTAATTTCCAGATTGGACCGAAGCTGGCCAACCACGAAACTCTAGACAAAATGGTATTCCCTTGCGATGGGTGTCGTGGGACCAGAAACACCCCTGATGTGAGAGTCTCTGGGGAGGGGGCGGGGGGGGCGGGACCTAAGTGGCATTGTTCTTTGCCCAGAAAGCACCACAGCAGATGCCCGGTAGTTAGGGCGTCCTGATTCTTTCAAAGGAGGATCAATGCAAAAAAACAGGCAGAAAAGCTTCGCTCCATGGCTGTCAGGGAAGCGCCCTGAAGGGAAGACCTCTGTCTACAATAAGGGGCTTGGGTGGGTCGATGAAACAGAAACGGGATCAGGTTTTTTCAGGAGAAGCACAGGGACCAAGCCAAGGTGCTCTAGGGCCACACACAGCAAGGGCAGGGGACCCAAGAGGCAGCGATGGCAGAGGCTGAGGTTGTACCGCCGTCATCACTGGGCTTGGGCAGTGGTAATGGGAGGTGGCCTTCAGAAGGTCTGACTTCACAGGCCGTTGAGCAGGGAGTGGCTGTCTACACCCTCATAACCGGGCAAGGCAGTGCATCTTCCTTTCCTCTGCTCTCAGGGTGTGAGATTAAGCAGAGGAAAGGCGACCTGAAGGCTGACTGGCAACTGTTCCCCAAGCTAACCCTGATGTGGGGCAGACATAGTGACATGGAATCAATTTGCCCGTTGCTGGGGTTAGGGCCCCGTGGTGATCACAGCTTCCCACGTGCTCCGCAGTGATCCAACTCCCAGAACCAGGTTCTGCCTTTGAGTCTTGGTCCCCTCTTGCTGCCTCACCTTCTGGCGGGGGTTAGAGTCTGTCCCGTTCGTTGACGGCTCTGAGGGGGATCCCACACCTGCAGGACTGGGGGCGTCATAGCCAGGGTTCCCCACTGCTGTGCTTTGCACCCTGATCAGAATCTTACTTCAGCTTTCAGAGGTTTAGTGTCCTCAGCTACTGCCCGAGCCTTCTTAGTGAGGCGTCTCGTCTTCCCAAGAACACGTGGACCTGGTCTCGGGGCCCCTGCCGTGACTAGGGCTTGAATTAGTTGTCCCTGGCTCCTCTCTGTCCCTTTTTCCCTTGACTGCTTAGAAGGGGCCCGGGTCCTCAGCGATGACCACCCAGGCTCCGAGGACGGGGAAGGAAGCCCTGCTGCAAAGCTCGGACCAATAGGGCTTCGTCATCCCAAGGGAGGGCTGAATACGTTTCCCAGAGTGATGTCATTTTGAGTCTAGTTAGGTCATTTTCAAAAAGGAAGAGGAGGAAAGGGAGGAGGAGGCAAAGGAGGAGGAGAGCTCCTGCCAGAAACTAGCATTGGTCTTCCGGCAGCTGTTTTCCCATCCAGCACCTTCTCTGGACCACGGGTCCTGGTGGGCTACAGGGCAGACCCTCAAAGGCACCTTGGTGCCTGCACTGTGGTCAGGAGATCTTCCCAAGGAGCCAAGTATGACCCCTAAAGCCTCTGGGGACCTCCTGTCAGCAGGTTCCCAGGCTCTGGGAGAGATTCCACACTGGCCTTGATCAAATGGCTGTCGCTACTCTCAGAGCCAGCAGATCGTGTTTGGGCACGTTGCCAATGAGGGGAAGGAGCTAAAAGACCCACGTGGACGCCCCTGGGCTTCTGCTGACCTGCCTATTCTCCCACAACAGTGGGAGGGGGCATAGGAAATCCAATGACACCCTAAATGCAGCTTTTGGGTGGGTGGGTCCTATGGAGCAGGTGTCAGCCCCGAATGTGAACTTGTCAGTTTACCTAACGATGCATACAGTTTGGAAGCATTAAGGAAGGTGCAGGTGTGTCAATGGCATGTTGAAAAAAAAAAATTTGCATGTTGACTCCAAAATCCACAGCTTAGCATTATCTGTATCACGGTAAACTAGTGATGGCAGAAATCAAGGATGGCCAATTATGGCCTGTGGCTAAATCCAACCACGGCCTGTTTTTTTGGAATAGCCCGTGAACTAAGAATGGTTTCTACATTTTTAGAGGGTTGTCCAAAAAATAAATCAAATTAGAATGGGTGACAGACTGTGTGGCTCACAATGCCTGAAATATTGACTATCTAGCCCTTTCCAGAAAAAGCCGGCTAACCCCGGTGTTCATTAAATAGATTTTTATTTTTTGGTTCATCTGGAAACATCCTTCACTGCCCCCATTTATAACAATGCCTCTTGGAAAAATGCAACCGACGAGCTTGGAACACACCCAGGTCATAAGCTGGGGACTGTCTGTGCCTTTCTGCAGTTTTTTGTGCCAAGCGCTGTGCCTGGCGCAGGAGAAGGGAGCAGCTTGCTGACGGTGATGATTGGGGTGTACACGTCTCTCAGGCTCACAGGAAAACGAATGTTCTTGAAATTCCCTCTGGGACCTTTGCGTTCCTAAACGTATCAATCACTGCTGGCTTTGTCTTACAGGTCACCCCGCTGAGCAGGCCAAGGACCCCCTGCCCTGCTTGTGTCCTTAGCTCTATCCCCACCTATCTAGGGAGAACAAAAGAATTACATTTGCTTGTCTTATGGCCAGTAGAAGCCTAGACAAATATGCCCTCAGCCCCTAGAACGATCTTGCTCCGCCCAGCTGCTGGCAGAGAGACAGCGGGAGAGAAGATGCAAATAGAGCTGAAAATATGGCTCAGAGGTGAGTGAGTGAAATGTGAATGTCAGGGTCTCAAGAAACACAGTGGACCTTGGGGATATGGAAGGCATCATGGAAAAAGAAGTCAGAGGCTGGATTTGAGGATATTCAGAGAAATCCTTCAACCTTACATCATCCCTCCCCTTGCTTCTTCATATGCTAAGCAAAGAAAATAATTCCTTCCTTCTCTTTCTACCTCACAGGAATGACTCAAGATTAGGCAAATGTACTTCGACCAGTAGGAAGTATTATAGAAATAGAAGAAAATGTTAAACTCCCATTGGGATCTTCTGTCTTAGCTTCTCTTCTGTCACATCTGAATGCACCTCTGTATTTAGGCTTTTTACCGAAATGGTAAAAGGTCAGTGCCTTCATTTTTTTTTCTCCAAATACAGTACAAATTGTTCTTAGATTTTTTTTTACCTAATTAAGTCTGTATTTCTCATAGCTTAGCAGTAATTATTTCTAGCTTAGAACATGCTGCGTTAACTATAATACGGAGGAAAAGCAACGTAGTAACTCCTGAGCCACAAGTAAAAGAAAGACAGTTATTCTGTCTTTGGAAAGAAGAAAGCATCGGCTTTAGGGCAGTTCCTTGTTTATCAGAGGCAACAACACATCACTGAACCGTCCATCCTTCTCTGCATGAGCAACGTCCAGGGAAAGTCTTCTTCCTCCTCAGCATTCTCCTCCCCGCTGCCAATGTCCTTTCCTTCCTTTGCCCACGTTGCAGTAGCAAAGAAGAAACCATCTTTTCCTTAGAGAGCAGGTAAGGTCTATCCACAGCCCCCATGACATCTGGGTCCGGGGAAGTGTGCAAGAGGTAATACCGATGGGAGTATTGGCGAGGGATCCGTGTCCTCTGCTCCAATCCTAGCTTGCTTTGGCCAGCCCAGCCCCACAACCGTCACCGCCACTCACTCATCTTGCAGGGACTTTGGAAGGCCAGAGGCCACTGCAGCCATTGCCTTTTGAAGATGGCAGACGCCACAGCAGCGTGGGCTCCGCCCTGTTTGTTGACAAGAGCAGATGCCCAGGGTTCCAACCCAGCTGGACGGGAGCCGTGTGCAGGTAGTTTCATAGTTAAAAGTCCTAGTAGTGTAGAAAGAAATCAGAGTAATAAGTGAGCATACCTCTGCTGCCTCCACAATGGCCATCTCTGCCTTCCTTTTAGTCACCCTGGTTTTGCTTGCTGGAGCTGATTTTCCATGGGCGCCGCCTCCCTTTTCCCTTTGCTGACTCTTTGCAGGGCTCTTTCCTTAATTAAGTCAACACGTACTCATCATACACAGAGGCAGCGTCTTTTTTGGCAAGAGCATCTGAGCAGCAACAGCCCCGGAAGCAAGTGAGAAGGTCTGTCAAGCTGTGATTAAGCGGCGGTGATTAAAGAGCGAATAATTACGTGCCCAAGCAAACGGTTCCTAACATGTTCTCACCCCCAGGCCAGAGCCATGAAGCCTACGGGACCAGAAGGTCTGGGTGCTGGTTCACTCTGAGGGCTGAGGGAGGCTGACACATGCAGGACATCAAGCTTTCATTTGCAAAATCCAGGAATAAGAGGACACCAGCTAATAAGCAGCCACAGGTGCCAACTAATTCTTCATCTCATTTGCCAAGGTCTCTGGCTACTTGAAGACCTGCTTCCTGAACCATTTCCTCATGGTGGCACACGTGACATTCGTATGTGTGACACACTCTCTGGGCTCTGTGTAATTCCTGGTGAAATATCTATAATTCTTTCTCTCCAACACTGCCCCACCCCCATTTTTGGGGGCGTACAGGCGAATGAGGGTGATATCATATTTGTTTTTATTTATTTTAAAAAGGGATACACTTCCTGAGAGTGTGCTGATGACCTGCAGTTGGTAGTCAATAACTTCCACACGCTGCACCATGCATTTTGTATCCAGAAGGCTTTGCCGTTCTAGGCCAACGTGCCTCTTCGGCTTCTCTTAGAGGTCCATCTTCTCCTAGCATGATAGAACGTGTCCTTCTTGCAAAGCCTGCATAACGTTCCAGGCCGTTATCCGCTACAAAAGTGGTGCAGTCTGAGCATTAGAATCGTAGGCAGCAAGCCCTTCCAATCACGACCTGCTCTTGGGTCTGGCAGCACATTTACTGGGGTGAATTGGAAAATAAATCCCAAAGAAACCAAACATTAAAAAGTTGGGGTATGGTTTAGCACCCTCAGCATATCCAATCCCAGCTGGAGGGCTTTGACTTTCGTGCCTTATGAGGCTGAGGTGCTGGTGGAAAACATGGGGACTTTAGGATTCAAAAGACCCAGGACTGAATCACGGTTTCTCCTTGGCTATCAAATTTGTTTTCTCTCTCAAGTCAAAATAGTGGACTTGCTAAGATATTTAGAGACAGTGGGTGCCACATGCTCTGTCAATGCGTGGCACACAGTAGCACCTAACAAAAAAAAAGGCCTAAGAAAATATTTATTTACCCAAATGTCACTGTCTCCTATAGACGGGCCAATCCAAGTAGGTGGTAGAGACTTAGAGCCTTAACACTTTGCAGAGTGTAAGCAGACACCGAGATTACAGGTAGCAGCAATTTCTGATGAGGCACGTGGGAAGTACAAGGAAGAAAACCTGACAAGTAAAATGCCTTTCTGAAACCCTTGCAAAGGTCCTGGGGAAATTCTTGAATAAAACGATGCAAGGTCTCTTTTCATGCATGCCATTTGAAGTGCAGAAGAAGCCCAAATTTCACCTATCCCCCAATGTCAAGTTGATCTTTGGGGGATGTTTAGACAATTCCAAAGCAACCGCTTTGTATAACACATTAGAGAAAACATTTAGATCACTGTTACTCTGGGTACATTCTTTGAGCTCCAAATAGAAGCAGTAAACATCTGAGTATAAACATGACAATCATTTGTTTAACTGTGACAATTTTAAATAGTTTTTGGCATGCTCAAAGGTACAGATTTTTGAGGATGAGTAAAAAATAACTCGTGTATTGTTTATCCCCCTTTGAATAAGTCTCGGGTGACATGATCAATTTCTTATAAAATTAGCATGTTTATACCTAATATAATGTCATGGGAAAGGAAAAAAATGTTAAAGTTTGCCTCCCTGGAGGGAGTGGGGATAGAGAAGAGTGTAGCAGAGAATTATTTATGGATCGTTTTACATGAAAATACAATTGTCATGGCTTTTATCGGATGACCGGAAGATTTTCTAGTTGTTTATTTTGATTAGAAGTGGCATTAAGGTTAGCTTTCTGGTGATCTTAAGCTTTCTTTCTTTCTTTCTTTTTTTTTTTTTTTTTTTTGCTTTTTAGGGCTGCACCCGCAGCATACGGAAGTTCCCAGGCTAGGGGTAGAATCAGAGCTACAGCTGCCGGCCACAGCCACAGCCACAGCAATACAGGATCCAAGTCTCATCTGCACCCTACGCCACAGCTCACAGTAACGCTGGATCCCAAACCAATGAACGAGGCCAGGGATCGAACCCTCGTCCTCGTGAATACTAGTCAGATTCATTTCCACTGAGCCACGATGGGGCGTCCCTGATCTTAAGCTTTCTAGTATCTAAAATTTAAATTTGTCTGTAAATGTGTTTAAAGAAATACCTCCCATATGGAGTCATATTCTGCTGAAGAAAAGATATGACTGCTCTTTTCCCTGTTCTTCCTGTCAGGGGGAGCCTGGCAGGTCGCTTTTAAAATTCAGATCCTGGGGTTCCTGCTGTGGAGCAATGGGTTAGGAATCCAAATGCAGGGGAGGCATGGGTTTGATCCCGGGCTGGGCACAGCGGGTTAAAAGATCTGGTTCTGCTGTGGCTGGGATGTAGGTTGCAGCTGCAGTTCGGATTCAGTCCCTGACCCAGGAAACTTGCATATGCTGCGGGGGCAGCCACAAAATTAAAAAAAAAAAAAAAAATCAGGTCCTGAAAGAAGCTCTTCTCAACGATGAAACTTAAGTGAGGTTTGCATACTCCGGTTCTTCCTTGACGCCTACATCCATAACGGAACACCCACATCTGGTAGAGCAGTTATGGGACATGCAAACAGACCAGAAGAGTCTAAAAATGCAGCCAACATTTACTGCCAGAAT
Source organism: Catagonus wagneri (assembly GCA_004024745.2). Classification (NCBI taxonomy): domain Eukaryota; kingdom Metazoa; phylum Chordata; class Mammalia; order Artiodactyla; family Tayassuidae; genus Catagonus; species Catagonus wagneri. The sequence goes on along the minus strand of PVHT021183556.1, from coordinate 11,499,760 downwards.
CCAAATTACGAGCACAAGGCAGAGTGTCTCTTGGGTCAAAAGCAAGACACTTTCCAGAAAGGTCCGAGAAAGCAATCATGTTGAAATGCAACCCACGACCAAACTCAAATCCATATGCAAACATACCCTCCACAGCAGTGTGAGAAGAAATTAGGTTTTTAGAAGGATTTCAGGAAATGATCATTGTGTTGCAAGCAAAGAAGGAAAAGATGATGGGGTCGTTACCTTGCGGTGAGGGTTAAATATTGGCTACACAATCTGCTTTAAAATTCTGAGAGGGAAAAAAGGGCACGGAAATGGTCAGTAGTTTTAAGAACAGTGCTTCTAGTCAAGAATTATTTCAAAAACCTAAAATCTTAATTTTAAATTCTTCGTGTGGAACGTGAAAATATATTAATTTTTACATATAGTCACCATCTGTATCTTAGTAATATATTGAATTATTACGGTTTACCAAACTTTGGTCGATTTAAAGCAAAAAAATAGTATATTCCCCAAGTTCCTGTAAAAAGTGGAAATTAGTGAAGTGAGTGGGCCATGGGATCTTTTATCAGAATAAACAGACTTCTGTCAAAAACTGTTTGCAGACTTCTGTCTTTGATGGGTTTTTTGGGGACCAGAAAGTATCCTCCCAATATAAACATGGGTACCTTTCAAAGTTCAGGAAAGATATGCTTGGATCATCAGTTTCATTCCAACGTGTTCAGCGCACCCTGGGGACCTTGAACTTCATTCATTATGCAACGGTGAAGCAGCTGAGAAAAAAAATGGGGGTCTCAATGTGCCTTTCAGAATGTCACACACAAGCTTTGGATTTTCCTAATGGAGTTCTGGAAAAACGAAGCTATTTGCCAAGAAGAGCCTTTCTAGGCCACTTTGCAAAGGCTGCGGAGTAATCTGTATTAGCGTGAAATTAGCACCCACCCCATCCCAACCTCTTGATCTTTAAATACGTTACAGGAGAGGCCTCCCTCCACCTGACCTTGGAATTGCTTAATGGCATCGTGTCCATAGTAGTCAAGTTAAAAAATGGACCCTCATCTCTGCTGTGTTCCATTAGGAAAAGCCATCCTCTGGCCAACTGGTTCTTTCAAAGAAAGCTCTCTAAGCATAGATCGTGTGTCCCTATAGTTCAGAGACACAAAGAGTGCCCTTCACTCTCACCCTTAAGGGTGTCAGGAGCCGTATCAGGTCAAACGGCTGCCGGAGGTAAATCCCACAGGCAAGTTTCACCCAAGCTGAGAACCTGGATGTTATCCGAGGCGGTGGGGTTTAAAACCGGCTCTAAAAATAACGTGTCTGGACACCAACCACCCTCTGAAGCCTCTTCCTCCCCGGGCCCCCTCCCCATCCACATTCAACGTGGCTGTCATTAAGTTCAGCCTGGAAATAAAACCCCCTCACTCCATCAAGAAATAGCTCCAGACTTAGAGTGCGCGCTCAAAATATTCATGATGAAATCATAATCCTGTATTTATAGTCTTTTGGATTGTGTATGAAATTCTGTTTCCCATGGTGTTTTTCGTTGACCGGGCCAGACAAGGAGAGCGGGTGGGGAGCTCGCCGCGGAGACCATTAGGCTCAAGGAAAGGCTGTTTCTCATCAGTGTCAACTGGACGGTGGAGGGAGCTTCTCCTCTCTCTTCCCCAAGCCCTACCCTCCGCCCCGGAGCGGGGCTCCTCCCCGGCGCATCCTCAGATGGTCCCCGGTTTAATGGTCCTCTTTTGTCACCCAGGATAAGTGAACCCAGCACTGGTGTGCTCCCTCACCCCGGCCCTTCCCCGGCCCCGGCCCGTCCTCTAGACTTCCTCCCCGTTTTCACTGAGGGAGATGGTGTGGATCTTAATGGTTGGGATTGGATGGTTTTCGGCACGGCTGCGGGTGGAGGGCCCCGTGCAGCAGCAGACCTGCAAAAAGCTTTTACTTCTCACCCGGGCGGTGGTGCACGCCGACTGGTCTTTGGGCACCGTAATCCTGGCAGAGGCCCGGGGCATGGAGGAGAAAAATTTCCATTCACAGACCCCATCGGTCTTGGAGATCTTATAGAAGGTCTCTCCTGATCCCACTGGGATCCGCACCAGGTCCTTGTGCTGCCCCTCCAGGGCGTGGCTGGGGGGGTGCAGGGTGTAGCCCAGGGCGTGTCTGGAAGACTGCTTTCGGCGGAGACACTGGATTCTCAAGACGTTCTGAAAGGCCTTTTTAAACTCTTGACTGGAGCACGGGTATATAATGGGGTTGATGCAGCTGTTTAGGTATCCGAGCCAAAATGCTATTTTAAAAACTGTTTCTGAGGGCCTGAAATCGGGAAAGAAAGACCCTGGAAGAAAACACACAGATTCATACGTGTTACTTGCCAGCCAGCAGCCCAACTGGCTATGAAAAGAAAGCAAACAAACCAGCAAACACCTTTTTTTTTTTTTTTTTTTTTGCTTTTTAGGGTGCACCTGGTAGTTCCCAGGCTAGGGATGGAATCGGAGTTGCAGCTGCCCATCTGCACTAGATACAAGCCAAATCTTTGACCTACACCACAGTTCACGGCAACGCCAGGTCCTTAACCTACTGAGCAAGGCCAGGGATCAAACCCAAATACTCATGGTTACTAATTGGATTTGTTTTTGCTTTGCCACAGTGGGAACTCCAGCAAACACCTTTTCAAATCTTTAAACAGTTTCCAGTGATTCCAAATGCATTTGCATTTTCACATTTGACAGACTGCCACCTATGAACCCCTTGCTAATTTCTCAAAGGCTATTCTCACTTGGTTCACATGTGCAATATCATTTATAGGAAGAGACCCAAAGGGTAGGGCAGCTCAGGCTCTCAGTGAAGAAACATCCCTTGACATCTGCTGAGAAGCCTTAAATCATGGAATTTAGGCTAATTCTACATGTGCCAATTGTTTTGCCTGAATTTAAAAATAAGTTGAAATCCATTCAAAAATTCCCATTATAGTAGGGTTACCTGAATATTCTCTTTGTTCTTCGATGCGGTTTTACACAGCCTAAATAATTATGACTTCTTCCTCTCCTGAGTATTGGAGTAGTACATTTTAATGAGAACCCCCAAATTTATAAAATTTCGCCAACTTTGACCAGTGATTTTAGATTATTTGTCTTTGATGATGACTTTTGATATTATAGTACCCTCGCCTGCCCCAACACACTCTAATAGCAGCCCTTGGCTTGTTCATGGCTTGACATTCAGGGGCCATCCCCACGCTCAAGCTAAACGACTCTTGCTTTCTGACATTAATGCTTTTACTCTAACAAGACTCACTGCAAACTTTTCTCCAAGTCACTTCTCTCTCTCTCTCTTTTTTTTTTTTGGTCCTTTCAAGTTGGGTCCATGTGTCTAAAATGCCCTTTTCTGTCCTCTTCACCCGCGCAAGTCATCCATTAAATTGCCTGGCAGGAATCAAGTTTCAGGCCTCTTTACATCTGTGAGGGTAACTATCTCATAGCTCTTGGCAGCAGAATTGGCAAAATCATGGACACTCAAAGCAGGAATTGTCTTAGAGGTTATTGTATTCAATTACTCCATTTCCAAATTAGAAAAAGATGTTTATAAAGTGGCTGTCACAGACTTAGTAGCTACAGTACTAATATGGGGATGGATAAAGGGATATTGAACTCCAAGTCCACTGTTCCTTTTTTTAAAATTTTATAATGATTTTTATTTTTTCCATTATAGCTGGTTTATAGTGTTCTGTCAATTTTCTACTGCATAGCAAGGTGACCCAGTTACACATACATGTACACATTATTTTTGCTCATATTATCATGCTCCATCATAAGTGACTGGACATAGTTCCTGGTGCTATACAGCAGGATTTCATTGCTTATCCACTCCAAATGCAACAGTATGCTTCTATTAAACCCAAATTCCCAATCCATCCCACTCCCTCCCCCTCCCCCGTGGCAACCACAAGTATGTTCTCCATGTCCATGATTTTCTTTTCTGTGGAAAGGTTCATTTGTGCCATATATTAGATTCCAGATATAATCAGACGGTATTTGTCTTTCTCTTTCTGACTGACTTCACTTAGTATGAGAGTCTCTAGTTCCATCTATGTTGCTGCAAATGGCATTATTTTGTTCTTTTTTTATGGCTGAGTAGTATTTGATTGTATATATATATCACATCTTCTTAATCCTGTCCACTGTCGATGGACATTTAGATTGTTTCATGTCTTGGCTATTGCAAATAGTGCTGCAATGGACATGCAGGTACATGTGTCTTTTTCAAGGACATTTTTGTCCAGATATATGCCCAAGAGTGGGATTGCAGGATTTTATGGTAGTTATATGTATAGTCTTCTAAGGTACCTCCATACTGTTTTCCATGGTGGTTGTACCAATTTACATTCCCACCAGCAGTGTAGGAGGGTTCCCTTTTCTCCACACCCTCTCTAGCATTTGTTATTTGAACTCCTAGTCCATTCTTCTTTATCCTCTGCACAACTCGTTTCTTTTGCCTCAGTCTAAGGTCTTGATTTTATTGTGTTTCTTTTTCTCTCTGCTCTACCGATCCGTCGGAGTCATGACAAAGTGATGGGTATGCTTAATATCCACTCTGGCAGACAATGCCCTGAAATTTACTAGAGGATTTCATCAGAGTAAACAAAGGGAAAACTTTTGGCACTGCAAAACCAAAGAAGGCAAAATGGTACAAATTTGATGAGAGCATTTTTTAAAAACATCTCTGAAGCACACTCCCTGCTAAATTCAGTGTGTCATAGAGAGATTAAAACGTGTACACACACACACACCGACCCCCACACACTGATTAAATGAGAAGGCATTATTCTTTAGCTCCAAAGCTTTTTTTCCCTATAATTATAATACAATTTAATCATATTGAGTGTCTGGTTTGAGCAAGGCTCTGTGCTGAACACTTTATATACAATGTAATCACCACTAGTAACATTGAGTTGTATGAATCCTACTAACATCTCCATTTTACAAAGAAACTGTGATTTAATGAGATTGAACAATTCAGCTAGGGTCACTCAGGCAGATAGTTAGAACCGGGATTTGAAACTGGAAATCTTGACCTTGGGGCTTATGTTTCTTTATGGAATCTCACACTGTATTGGAATAATAAGCTCTAGGGGAAGAGGATGGTGCAGGAAGAATGAGGGAGCGTATGGTTGGGGGCGTTAAACCGGAAAGATGGTTTTTCAAATTTCATCTCAGGGGTGAAAAAGCAACCAACACGAACACGAATGGTGGTTTTGTGTGAATATGAGCAGTTCCAGGAAAAATTCATCATACAACCTGATGCCTGTATGTTGCCCAATATTTCTTCCTAAGAGCAACAGTGACACGAGTAAGCGGACATACCTCACAAGGCGGGCATTGGCTGGGGCTTAATGAAGACACATGGGCAGGGCACACCTGAAACTACCTTGTCTGAGAATTTCACTATGCTGCACATCAGCTAGCGAGAGGAGTCTGGAGAATTTAAACTAAAAACAATGAGGTCCTAATGTATGGCATAGGGAACTGTGTCCAATATCAGGAAAGAACAGCATGGGGCATGATATGAGAAGAAGAATGCATATCTATGTATGACTGTGTCACTGCTGTACAGCAGAAATCAGCACAACATTGTAAATCAACTATATTTTAATAAAAAACACAGCAATAACATAAAATAAAATGACAACAAAAAAGTATCACTGTAAAAGACAGGCAAAATAAAATGAACAATCAGGCTTATTTCTTAAAGAAAAAGCCTTCAGTTGATACTATGATATGAATCCTTCTCAGTCTTTTTCTTTGCCTATAGAGATGCATATTAATTTCATAAAACTCAATCCATATTGCCTTGCATCTCGCTTTTTCTTTTTTCATGGTTGCACCTGCAACATATGGAGGTTCCCAGGCTTGGAGTCAAATTGGAGCTGCAGCTGCTGGCCTAGGCCACAGCCATGGCAATGCAGGATCTGAGCTGCATCTGTGACCTACACTGCAGCTCATGGCAATGCTGGATCCTCAACTCACTGAGAGAGGCCAGGGATCGAACCTCATAGATACCAGTTGTATTCATTACCGCTGAACCACAACAGGAACTCCAGCATCTTGCTATTTCTTACTTAATAAACTATTGTGACTGTCTCTTTATTTCATGTTAATAAATACTGATCTTCATTATAAAAAAAAGAACAATATATATGAACTCTGAATATGAATGCTACAAGGTGATATGACGTGAGATCCCTGGAATTTCCCTCAATTCCTCCAGGGACACCTTTCTTGCTTACAGAGTCCGCTCTGCATTCATACATCTCCACATTTCCTTTCAGTCCCTTCCTTCCCATCCTTTGAGGTCCCCTTAATCCCAAGTCTGGCCCACCCAGAGCCAAGCTACTCTGACCTTCCTGCTGTGTCCACAGCTTCAGAGGCAAATACAGGTCCTTTCCCTCCTGTGCTCTGCTCAAAACACCCACTCCTCACTGCAGCGGAGGTACAGGCTGAGAAGGGGAAACGGTTAAAATGAACTTACACTAAGCTGTGAAAGTCAGGTAGTCCAGATATAACCCTCCAGAAATACTGCCTTGCTAATCCAAGCAAATCTCTAGATGTTGAGTTTTTTTAGACAGTGAGTGGGAGCTTCTTCTGGTCCAGAGACTTTCCCATAAATGAAACAATTTTTGTCCCATCAAGAGTGTGACAACACCTGGATGGGTATAAACGTCGAGCGACTTGCCGGCTCCCAGCCTGACAATTCCACGGGGGCGGTTCAGGGGACTCACCTGCTGCTCCTCCCTCGGGGGTGCCGCTCTTTGGGCAGCTCCTGGCTGGGGTCAGGAGAGGGACTCATAACTCAGACATCTGCCCAAAGTTAGGAAAAGACAGCACAGGGCTGTTGCCTTATTTATTTGTATTACTCACATCTTTAGATCTCTTTCTTCCCTTCATTTTTCCTCTCTAGGAAGAGAAGATGGAGCTGGGGTCAGGCTTGCAAAAGGGCTGTTGCCTGCTGATCCCAGTTGGGGTGCGTTCATCCAGCCGTCCCCTCTGCCCAGATCTTTCTGCTCAGGCACCATCTTCTCTGAACTCCTCAGGATTTCTGTTCCGAACCTCAGCTTCTTCTCAGATCCCTTTTTTTCTGGATGCTGATGATGCTCTCTGGAACAGGAAGGCGGCTGGATCATGCTTCCCTTTGTCTATTACCCATCATGGTGCTGGGGAGCTGGGCTGAAGGTTCAGGGTCGGGCACCAGAGACCCAGTCACTGGGTTGTAAACTCCATCTGAGCAGGTCCCTTGTCACTTCTGCTTGCTCGTGGAGCTCCAGGACCCAGCACGCTGCTGACATCTCGAAGGCATCTTCCCAGTGTTGCTGAATGAATGGCCGATGCTTTGACTGATCGACTGAGTGAAGGAATGAGCCTCCTTGTTGTTCTTAGGACGCTTCTTCACAGTGTGGCCTTTCTTCTTGGCCGCAGCCCTTATTTTTCTTCCTGCCCTTACCTTCCTTTGGTTGTCTCTTTTTCTGCCCAGTTTCTGCTCAAACCTCTGGTTTTTCTCTGGGCTGTTATCACACTGTCGGTTTCCCCATGCCGCGTCCTTTGGTATCTAGCCCTCTAGTTTTTCTCACCATGCTTCACAGAAAAGAGGCAGACTTTCAAATTATCCGCAGGAGCCTGGGCCCTCCTATCTCTGTGGTCACTGTAGGTATGTTGTGCTCAATGACATCTGCCCAGACTCTGCTCCGAGAGGAACAAATCGCTCCTGGCTTAATTCCCAGGACCCCTCACCCTGCAGGTCAGGGCATCGCTTGCATGTGAATTTGCCTGGTTTAATTCTTGAGTTTGGGAATGTCCCCAAGCCCCGAGGGGCTCTCCCTTCACCGAGTTTCCTCTTCTGTTTGCTCTGTGCAGAATTTGTAACTCTTTCTCTTTTTAGGACCCTCCAAGCACCCTGATAAACTTGGTCAGATTGATGGGCAGAGCATGAGTTTATCCCTGAATGCCATCAACATCTTCACCCTAGAAGATTCAAAATCCTTGTGTTTCAAGAGCTCTAGATCCAAGGAAAAGTTGAAACGGATGATTTCTAAGGACGTCACTGAAGTCTCATCGCTTGATGTCCCCTCCTTTGGAAGTATCTGACTTTTTGTTCCTGATCTGGGGGTCATCTGCAGGCTTATAATGGGGGGCCCAGGGGACCATCCTAGCGAAGGCTTGGCCACTGGAGTGCTAGTTCCGCTGCAACATTAGAGCAAAAGTTGCTCTCAATGGCCCCAGTACAAAGGAAACCACTTGCACGTCAGCGTTGGTCTCCTAAGTGAGTTGGCTCCACCGGTTTGCTTCACTCTAAAACCCGGTGAGGATAAAAACGCAGTTCTCAAATTCCAACCCTGCGCTGACAATTTAGGAGGTTCCTTTTCAGTTCCGCTCTCTCAGAATTCAGTGATTTGGTACAGAAGCCCAAAGCTATGAGTCAGTCTTCTCGGTTCTGGCCTCCCAACGTCTATGCTTCGTTTCACCTACCTGAAAACTTGACATCTTAATGACAACTTTGAGAGACAGTGGGTTATGACAAACCCTAATTAGCCAGAGTCACAGAATGCTAGAATGTGAAGAGTGACAGAAACCAAGAAACTAGCAGGCACTGTCAACCCTCTCCCGTACAGATGAACACAGCATGGGTGAGTCAGGGAAATGGTTTCTGCTGATCTCTGGTCCAGTCGGAACAAGACACAGACTCTGCTCTGCTCCCCCCGCCCCAATTCTTTCTTCCTTTCTCCCTTCCTTCCTTCTTCTCTTTCTTTCCTTCTTTCCTTCTTTCTTTCTCTTTCTTTCTTTCTTTCTTTCTTTCTTTCTTTCTTTCTTTCTTTCTTTCTTTCTTTCTTTCTGTCTTTCTTTCTCTCTCTCTCTCTCTCTCTCTCTCTCTCTTTTCCTTCCTTCCTTCCTTCCTCTCTCTCTCTATCTTTGGCTTTTTGGGCCACACCCGAGGCATTTGGAGGTTCCCAGGCTAGCGGTTTGAAGTGGAGCTACAGCCTACACCACAGCCATAGCAACGAGGGATCCGAGCTGTGTCTGTGACCCACACCACAGCTCACGGCAATGCCAGATCCTCAACCCACTGAGTGGGGCCAGGAATAGAACCCTTGTCCTCATGGATACTAGTCGGGTTTGTTACCTCTGAGCCACAACGGGAACTCCTGGGCACAGGGAGTGTTAACGGCAGTAGGTTCAGCTGTTGTTGGTGGATGACAATAGGTTTTGCTGAGATAATGAGAAAGAAAGGGGAGGAGTGTAGTATCATCAATAACTGCATCATTTACAAAGTTGTGATGTTCGGACGCTGGAAGAAAGAACAGCAGGCGATGATCTTGGAAGGGCTTGTCTGAAGGGTATCTCATCCTGAAAGCTGGAGTTTAAATGACTCCAGTTAAAAAATATAGACTCCAAAGAAGAAACTAATGTTATGTGACCATGGGAGAAAATCACCCCTCATTGTTTCTCCTTGTCCAACCAGTGGTCTCTCCGTGTGTGGTGCCAGTCCAGCGTGGCAGGTATGCATCCAGTGAACTGGGGAGAGACGCAAGCTGTCACACAAACAGGCAGCCACTTCCCAGGCCAAGGATCTCCAGTGCCAAGCAGCATTCAGGCCAAGTTGGTTGACATCTTCTTGCCAAGAAGAAAGTTCTGCCCCATGGCACCAAACCCCAGAGAAAAGTTGTTGGAATCAGACTATAAACACAGACCCAAGCTTCTTGTCATCGTAGAATCCACCAGATGTCTCCACACTGGGCTGCTGGTTTGACTACATCACAATGCCTTACCTGAGCCCTGGTGAATTTCATCCAGGAGCCACTCTCGGGCAATTCTCAGCCAGACAATTGTCTTTAGCTTATTTACCTGGAATGGTGGTCAGAAATCTCTAAAGAATGCTGGCCAGATGAACCTCAGACTAGAACCTCAGGCTCTCAACCCAAGACTCATAGACATCCCATGAAATGAAACACAAGTCTGTGTATGAACAGAGATTCATTTTCCTTAGGCCAGGGATAGAACCCACATCCTCACAGACACTGTGTCGGGCTCTCAAACCTCTGAGCCACAATGGGAACTACAATAGGCTGTTTCATGAAAGGAGACCGCTTCTAAGGAAACAACTTGCAAAAGAACGTGATGACTTACACAGCAGCTTGTGGCAAAGCCAGATCCTTAATCCACTGAGCGGGGCCAGGGATCAAACCCAAATCCTCATGGTCACTATGTTGGGCTCTTAACCCACTGAGCTACCACAGGAAGTCCCCAATCCTTATTTTAATGTCTCTTTAATTAAGTCTTAGTTTAATGTCACGTACTACTTCTTATCCTTTGTTTAAATCTCCCTCAGTGATGAACACAATTCTCAACAAATGTGTGTTCAATCAACGGATGACATTTGCTGATGGAAGAAAATGACATTTTTGAATAAAACTCCCGCTTCAACTACGTATAGCTGCAAACACACTCTTAAATGGGGAAAGGGGGCCTGTCTGAACTCTCATTCCAACACTTTATCTTCCCGATCTTCAAGACACTCATATTTACATAAAAATAAAACCATCCTGCGAATAATTTTATACAGCTAAGTTGCAGGCACTTCGTAAAATGATTACTTCTGTACTTATAAAGACATTTTATAGGGTCCTGCAGGGAAGGTCAGAGCCTGTAATTAAGATGTGATAGTCATCAGCAGCCTCTCATATTTGTAGGATGTGAATCCAAGGTTAAATGCCACAAATCCGAGGCAGTGACAGAGACAACCAAAATCGGTCACCCAGGGAGGAAGCCAGGGGGTCCTCAGGATGCTGTCCCTTCACATTCGGCTTAAAGGCTAAAGCAGACTCCACCCCAGGGTCTCGCCAGCAGGGGCCTGGCTGAGTTGGCTGGTGCTTATGGAGTAAGAGGTGAACGGGGGAGCTGCCTGATGGACTGTTGGCTCTGGTTTGCCTGTAAAGATATGGCATCTGAGCTCTCTGGACAAACCCCTACTTGGAAATGATATCCCAGGTCCTCTCACTGGCCACGGGGTCACCCAGAGGCACTTCCCTTGATACCGTAGCCATCCTCCCAGAACATCATCTGGCTCTGCTCAAGGCAGAGGATGGACAAACTTGGATCTCCACCTGCAGCCTCTGCGTGCCCCCCTTTCCCTGCCTGGTTTATGGGAGGGATGGAGGCTGTCTATGGACAGCCCGAGACTCAAGCTGGACCAGCCCAGGGAGAGGGCAGCCTGACCACCATCAAAAGTGGGTGGTGTTCCAACGGACAGAACATCCATACGTAAGCATTATAATAGCTTAGGTTCAAAATAAAAGGTGCTTTTGGGAAGCTGTAGTATGGCTTCTAAATATAGCTGGGCCAACCAATTTTAAAATGCAGAAAGGGACTGGGAAATTTTACTTTTTAATTTTAAAAGGCAGTAGGTAGAGCACTGTTTTTTAAAAATTACAGTTGGTTTACAATGTTGTGCCAGTTTCTGCTGTACAGCAAACTGACTCAGTCGAGTATGGCACTGTTTTGATTATAGATATCTTTGAAAAAAAGAATTGACCATGCCAACAGGCATTGATAAATGCAATGCTGAGAAATCTCAATTTTGCTTGCTGGGGACATCTTCACTCTTTTCAAATGGAATCAAGCTTTTTGTGGTCTCAACAGAGAATTACCTGATACTCGAAGGGGAAAGAGAAAAGTCAGGGAGTTCATCCGTCTTCGTGGCTTCACTTTCTTTATTTGCCTTGGTGAATGTTCAAATTTCTATCATATTTGGTTCTCGAGTTCCAGTTCTGCATACACACCTCTTACCAGACATCTTTCCTGACGTTCCCAAACCATCTCATCCTTAATATAACAGAACTGAGCTCACTGCCTCTCACAAACCCTGCTCTTTCTTCTCTGCTCCATCCTCAGTACATGACACCTCTTGCCCTAAGTTGTCCCAGTTGGTGACCCACTGTCATCTTCATCTTCTATTCCATCCAGTCACCTGGTCCAGACCACCACTCAACCTTCATTGTCCTTGTCACCATCCATCCTAGTTCATGCCATTATCATTTCTAGCTAGGACCCAGTCTGGGCTTACTAATCTTCTTGCTTCTAGTCTTTCTGCCTTCCAACCTACTTTCATTTTTTTCATTTTTTTTTTTTTTTTGTCTTTTTAGGGCTGCACCTGTGGCATATGAAAGTTCCCAGGCTAGGGGTTGAATTGGAGCTGCTGCCGCTGGCCTACACCACAGCAACAGCAACGCAGGATCCGAGCCGCGTCTGCAACCTACACCACAGCTCACAGCAACGTTGGATCCTTAACCCACTGAGGGAGGCCAGGGATTGAATTCTCATCCTCATGGAGACTAGTTGGGTTTGTTACCACTGAGCCACAATGGGAACTCCCCAACTTATTTTCACACGGTAGCCAGAGAGGTTCTGAGAAAACAGCCTGATTTTTCTCTTCCTCGATCAAATCATTTCTGTGACACTTCACTGAATTCAAGATCAAGGGCAAATTCTGTTCTGGGACTTTCTAGGTTCACGGGTCTGGGATGGTGAAAATCTACTCTCCTAGATGGCTAGTAAATTGAGTACAGTGAGCCTAGGGCCATTCAAAGACCCTAGTCAGTATTACAGAAAAGTAGAAAATTACAACCAATGAGATTAACAGTGTGTAATTTTTTTTTCTTTTTGGCCCCTTCCATGGCATGCAGAAGTTTCTGGGCCAGAGATCAAACCTGAGCCACAGCAGCAATCCAAGTCACTGCAGAGACAAAACCAGATCCTTAACCCACTGAGCCACAAGAGAACTCCATAGCTGTTAATTCAAGTGAGTGAGAGAGCATTTTTGTTCACTAAGACGCGGTTTGGGGTTATAGCGGTTGCTGTATCATAGCTGAATCCTAAGGAACAAACATATGACTTCCAGAAGGTGGCATGCCGCTAAAAAAGTCTTCTCAGGGCTAAGGAATAGAAACCACATATAAACTTCCGGCCATCTCAGTGGTGGAGAGGGCAGCGGTTCAGAGAGCTCTGCCAAAGCTGGATGGACTGGGTTGTGAAGAAAGATACCTGAAGGATCAACATAGAAAATGGCAAAGAAAGAACAAAGATGGAGACAAATGCCTCTGAGGCTGTTGAAAAAGAACCAGTCCCTGGTGTGACTTTCTGTTACTTAAAACAGGCATGTTTCTAAGGAAAGTCTGTCCCCCGCTGAAATGCGGGGGACAGTATCAGCTCAAACTGAGTGATGAATTCAGTACACGTCAGAGAACCTCAGATGATGGTTTTTGGATGTGCTGTTTGGAGGGATAGTTTTCCTCAGCAACTCCACCCTGGCTGTATTCATTCCCCATGCAAGTGTCCAAGCAGCAGAACTTCTACCTGGCTGAGCTGTCAGTTTGTCTCTCTCTCTCTCTCTCTCATTCCCCTGAAAATTTCCTCGGGAAGAGAAGAAAGCTATGAGAGTTTGTCAACATGAAAATAATGATACTCGTTGTTTTCTCTTATTCCAGTTTGCTTCTGGTGAGTTAGAAGTGAGCTCCATTTTACATCTCAAGATGGGTGTCAGTGTTAGCAAGTGGTCAGCTGGGGAACTGGCAGATTTCTATTTTCCTAGTTTTTTCAGAAAACTTACATTTATCTAACTAAAAGAGGGAAGCCACCTGAGGCAGGCAGACCAGCTAGGAGATTAGCACATGGCTTTGGCTTAGAATTCTGAACCATCCTATTCCTAGAAGCTATAGGAAGACAGATTCGGGCTTCCCTGAAAATTTGTCTTACCATCAATGAAAGTGTCCTAGGATCAGATGGATAACTGCTCATGGAAGCATCATACTGAGGACCCAAGTATCATAAAGCATCCTATTAAAATACTCTTCTTTTTCTCCTTTCTTTTTTTCTTTTTTGGCCACCCTGCAGTATACAGAGTTCCTGGGCCAGGGATCAGATCTTGGCCACAGTTGCAATCTATACCACAGCACCAGATTCTTAAGCCACTATGCCTGGCTGGGGATCAAACCTATGTCCCAGTGCTGCAGAGACGCTACAGATCCCATTATGCCACAGTGGGAACTCTTTAAGGAGCATCCTAACAACTGTAGGATGCTCCTTACAACTCTCAGGAAAGCAAACAGTACTGGGGAGAAGACATTGGTTGTTGAGAATGTTCTTGGACTGGGTTGAGTCTAATGAGACAAATAGTAGGTGCTTTTCCAAGTTGTGCCATGTCCAGACCAGAGTTAGAGTCACACGCTTAGTCCATCGTTTTTCTCTCTGGAATCCTCTTCTCAGCACCTGACCTTTCTATCACCTGGCATTGTGTTTCTTATTTTTTGTCTGTTTTAGATGAAAAGGCTCCTAGGAATAAGGCCTGGTTGGTTTAATTTTGTTTTTAAAGTTTCTAAAGTTTCATGATCCCATAAAAACCTGTAAGAATTCTTAAGAGACCATGGGAGTGGTGATGGCTGTTCTAGTAATAATAACTATAAAGATAAAATGTAAATTATGAGCATTTTCAAGTGTCCAGTATTATGTTAAGTGCTTTTCACGCGTCGCCTCATTATCTCATCACAACCTTATAGGGTTATACTGTTTATACACATTTTGCTGACAAGGGAAACAGGACTTGGGGAGTTTAATAACTTGCCAAAAAAGTCATCAGCCTGTAAGAGTGAAGCTGGGTTCTAATCCTGGTTCCAGATCCTGCACTGCATCCCAAATACTGAACTTGATGAACAATCTCCCCAATCAAAGGTGAGCCGGAGATCTAAACAGACATTTCTCCAGAGAAGATATACAGATGGCCAGCAGGCACATGAAAAGATGCTCAAGATAGGTAATTATTAGAGAAATCAAACCCAAACTACAATGAGGTATCATTTCATACCAGTCAGAACGATCGTCATCAAAGAGTCTATAAATACTTTTGCTGTGAATCGAAAAAAATATTTTTTAAATAAAAACTTTTATATAGAAATAGCCTCTCAAATTTAGAAATACTAAATATGTACTTTTTTGTGAAAGATCCAAAGACAAATAAAAACAAACCCAAAATATTATCACATGGTTAAAAGAATAATGTGGTTTGGAACTGTGAACTAAAGCCAAAACCAAAACCAAAACCAAAACCCCAACCTGAGGCAGCAATATTAGTATCAAACAATACAGAATCCAGGGCACAAGGCATTTCATGGAATAAAGATGCTTATTCTAGGGAATATAGCTTATTTCCCAATTGAGCTATATTTGTTAAATTTTATGTACTAAATTATACCAAATATATATGTATGTGTGCATATGTATATATATTAAAAATGCTCCTAGAAAAAAATTAATGGTTTTACTCAAAGTAGAATGACTAAAATATACAACTCAGCAAAATATCAACTGATAATCTTTCAAAGCGTAAATCGAAACTGCAATGACAGACAACTTGGAAAACACTGAAATTTGAATTTCATATAATTTTCATGTGCTACAAAACATATTCTTTTGATTTTTTTCAACCATTTGAAAAAGGTAAAAATCCTTCTTAATTCACAGGACTTTAAAAAAAAGGAAGCAGGTTGTATTTAATACCTAAAGAAGGATTTATACCTTACTTGAAAGGGAGTTTGTCTGAGATCAGAAATATTTTTTCTGTCCCTTCCTTGATTATTAAAATTTTTTTATGAACAAATATGTCCAAAATGATAATTAAAGAACAATGTACTAAAAGACTTAGTCAATGCAATGACGGACGAAAAGAAACAGGGGGTATAATAGAAAGACACGTGTTATTATATGCATACTGTATACTAATGATTTGTGACCTGGAAAATAGATGGTGCATTTTATCTTAAAAAAATCATATTTTCTGGCTTTGACTATTAAAAAGACCTAGAAGCAATGATCAGTGCAGTTATAATAAGCACCCCATCAGATTGTGTTCTCTGATACTGTTTCCTACTAAAAAGAACCAGATTCTTGGAGAGAAGGCTGCTTCTAGGTCTGGGCAGGAAACAGACAAAGACAGACACAGGTTTGGTAGTCATGAGAGACCATGGGATAATATCAAAAGGACACAGCAACTGATCTGAAGAAGTCGCTACTGTTTGAGGCTCAGGAAGGATTTTAAAAAGTATGAATCAGGAGTTCCTGTCGTGGCTCAGTGGAAACAAATAGTACCCATGAGGACGCAGGTTCGATCCCTGACCTTGCTCAGTGGGTTAAGGATCTGGTGTTCCTGTGAGCTGTGGTGTGGGTCACAGATGCGGCTCGGATCACTTGTGGCTGTGGTGTAGGCCAGCAGCTATAGCTCCAACTGAACCCCTACCCTGGGAACCTCCATATGCCATGGATACGGCCCTAAAAAAAAAGACAAAAAAACTGTCTTTATTAAAAAAAATAAAGTATGAATCATCACAGTGAGGATTAATCACGTGTTCCAATGTATAAGTTTGAATCAAGCATTTACTCTGCCTTTCCGGTACAACCCATACCTCAATAAACTGAATAATTGATGAGTGGACGTCGCTCCTTTTAGATGTTTTTCGGTTAATAATAAATGGCCATAGAATGATAGAGAACAGAATAGAATGTAACCAATTTGTGATCCTAACAAATACAGCAAATTGGTGAGCTGAGGCAACGTCACCATGATTGATTCTCTTAAAGAGAGAGTCAATGAAATGTGATGTACTCCCGGGGGAAGTATACCATCAAAGCATTAATGTGAAAACAAAAACAAACATCTGATAAAAAAGTTTTGATTCGAATGACCAATTTCTAGGAAATATGAGGAGAAAAGGAACACGACAACTCAGGGATAAGCGCAGCAGAATCAGGCTACGGAAAACTCTTTGTTCGAATCTAAATAAAATTTTCAAGGAAAAGGAAATAAAAAGGGAAATGAGGGGGGAACTGGCAGAGTAAAAACAACTTAAGAGGCATAAAACCAACCATGTTATATGAAACTTATTTGGATCTCAATTCAAACAACAAGATTTTAATACTATTATAAGAAAATTGGGAGCTCCCAGTGTGGCTCAGCAGAAACAAAACTGACTAGCGTCCATGAGGGCACAGGTTCCATCCCTGGCCTTGCTCAGTGGGTTAAGGATCTGGCGTTGCCCTGAGCTGTGGTGTACGTTGCAGACGGGATCCTGCGTTGCTGTGACTGTGGTGTAGGCCGGCGGCTCCAGCTTGGGTTTGACCCCTAGCCTGGGAACCTCCATATGTCATGGGTGTGGCCATGAAGAGACCAAAAAAAAAGGAGAAATTTGAACACTGACTGGAGAGTCGATAATGAGTAATTACTATTAACTTTTGTCTTAGAGATGATCACGATATTGTGGTCATGCTTTTCAAAAAAGAGTATTGTATAGAGGTACACAATGAAATATTTGCAGATGAAGCCATGGGCTGTCTAGAATTTGCTTCAAAAGAATTTGCATGGGAGCAAAGAATTTAAATAAAACAAAACGGCCCACAGGTCTGTTTATAATTGTTAAAATTCAGTGATAGGGAGAGTAGCCTCTTGACTCCCTTCTCTCTACTGTTGTGCTTTTATTTGATAATTTCCAGGATAAATATTTAGAAAATTAACAAAGAGTGAAAGCATAAAACTATCCGAACAGTTCATGTATTACCTGATTTTTGTGCTTTTAACAGCAGTTCTAAGTCCCTTAAAACTCTCTTTAGTGAGTTTCGCATTTCAAGTGAAGGGAATCTTGAGAAGGGAGACTTACGATGAATCTGGGTGAGTAAGACAGAAAAGTGGGAAAGGGTGGGCAGCGATGAGGAGGCCCCAGACATCAGGCAGAGGCGTTGAGATCTGATACAAAGGTAATTCAGCAGCCTTTGCAATGTGTGACCACAGGAAGCTTGGCTAGAGCCCTGCTTTGAAGGCAGTCATGTTCAGGATGGACTGAAGAGGTTTATTACTATTATTATTGTTATTTTTATTATTATTATTATTTTTAGGGTGCACCTGTGGCACATGGAGGTTCCCAGGCTAGGGGTCCAATCAGAGCTGTAGCCGCCGGCCTTCGCCACAGCCACAGCAACGCGGGATCCGAGCTGCGTCTGCGACCTACGCCCCAGCTCATGGCAATGCTGGATCCTTAACCCACTGAGCGAGGCCAGAGATCAAACCTGCATCTTCATGGATGCTAATTAGATTCATTAACCCCTGAGCCATGCTGGGAACTCCTGGAGAGGTTTATTTTTTTTTATTTTTTATTTTTGTCTTTTTGGCTTATCTAGGGCCACACCCGAGGCATACGGAGGTTCCCAGGCTAGGGGTCTAACAGGAACTACAGCTGCCGGCCTACACCACAGCCACAGCAAAGGGGATCCGAGCCACATCTTCAAACTAAACCACAGCTCATGGCAACGCCGGATCCTTAACCCACTGAGCAAGGCCAGGGATCGAACCCGCATCCTCATGGTTCCTAGTCGGATTCGTTAACCACTGAGCCACGATGGGAACTCCTGGAGACGTTTATTCTTGCACTGGGCAAAAATTTATAGAGATGAGACTAGTGTCAAGTGTGAAATGAAGAATAAGATTAGAGCATCAGTTCTCAAAGCTCTCTTCCAAAAGGGCAGCAAGGTAGAAAATATATCCATAATAATACGAAGATATTGTTTCCCTTTTCACTTTCATCCTCTCACAAGAGTATAGAGGAATGTTCCAGAGATGATGACTCCATGTGCGTTATTGTGACAAACTGAACACAGAAGCAGATATGAGGATCCAGCACAGATATAAAAGAGATTGACAAACGTAAAGCATTATTTACTCTTTTCACTACCACTTTTTTCGTTTGGAAGATCAAGTTTCTTTGCACAAAAATATGTTATTTATGTGAACATGGAATAGATTTATTATTGTTATTTCAAGAGAATTAACAAATATTTTGAAAACTTCAGTTTTAACCTCGAATATGGTAACGTCAAGCAGACATAATCCACATAAACAAAAGCTCTTTGAGGGTCTCCGAAAAGTCTGAGAACAGCTGCACTCACGTGCTTATTAAGGAGGTAGAGTAAAAAACAGAGTCAAGGGGAATTTCAAGGGAAAGTGGTCAAGGCACGGTGATCGTTTTAATAAATAATCGCTAAGCGCTCACTACGTCCAGGGAACCGAAACGAAGCAAAAGGAGTAAAGGATGCCTTCAGGCTGTCAAGCTGGCTGTCTGTTTCACTCCGAGTCAGGCACAAACTGTTACCTGCATTGACAAGGAAGTTAGTTTTTAATAACTCCTGGTGATGCTCCAAGCGATCTGTTCTTTGAGCTGAGTGGATGAGCAAAGTCTGAACCTCTTCCACTGAGAAAAGCGTGGCTTCATTAACCCATGGAGAAAGAGTGTGTTCTAAAAAGGACCCCTAATATATTCTCTAGCTCCATCGACACTTAGCCCTTTGCATCCACAAGTCATAAGCACTACGAGCTCTCACCTCCCTCCTGCTTCTTCTCATTTGCTTTGGTTCCAATGACATTTTTCACTCCCAAATTATTTCTCCAGACATAGATAATAACTCATTTATCTTTTTTTCATTAATAACTCATTTATCTTGACATATCATTTAACGCCTGTGTAGGGAGAGCTAACTTATTTGATTATCTGGAGTCTAATGAAAAATAGAACTAGGATGGATATAGGCCTGCAAAAAAAGATGCAAGGCTTACAAAATATTCTAAAGCTTAACAGAAGAGGATATTTGGGGCATTATGGAGGTTACCATTCTTCAAAACCCAAATGGAGGTTTACTTCTTTAAGAAACTTTTCTAAAACACTACTCACCCATACTATGTTAAAATTATTATTATTATTACTATTATTATTTGTCTTTTTGTCTTTTAGGGCTGCACCCTCGGCATATGGAGGTTCCCAGGTTAGGGGTTGAATCGGACTGTAGCCTCCAGCCTACACCACAGCCACAGCAATGCGGGATCTGAGCCGCGCCTGCAACCTATACCACAGCTCACGGCAACGCTGGATACTTAACCCACTGGGCGAGGCCAGGGATCGAACCCATATCCTCATGGATGGTAGTCGGGTTCGTTAACCACTGAACCACTACGGGAACTCCACCATGTTAAAATTAAACACTCAGCTGTGCTCCTCAGATACTTTAATTTTTGTCATGTCATTTATTAATTTCTGGCACATGACAATGTGTCATACTTCTTTCTCCTTTGCTTCCCTGCCTAGGGAGACCTTTGAAAGCAAGTCTTTTACTTTACTCAGGTTTGATTCTCAATGGTGCCATACCTGGTACCAAGTTTCAATAATGGAAGTTAAATTTAATTATCTAAAAAAATCCTAAGAGGTATCTATATTGTATTTGTTTATTTAATGTATGTAGTTGTTCAAAAATTTAAACTGGGTTCTAGCCATGACACTGGAATGGTTATCAACATATTCTCCTGCTGTAAAAATGATAGAATCGGACACATTATATGAAGTGTCTGTTTATAGGCATTTAGGGTTTTGAAACATGAAAGAAAAAATGCATGAGATGAGCTACAATTCACCACGGCTCCCTACCCGACAGCTTTTTCTGACTTGGGGCACGGGACAGTGAGGCTCAAATAGAGAGCAACTTTCTGGGTGGAGGAAATGGAAATCACTGCTCCTGGATCAAGATGGACGAAATCTGCAGGCAGGGTCCTAGAGTGGAGAAATCTATGCAGGAAAGTCTCAGCAATCTGCAGATGCTTCCTCTTGACTTTATGGGCAAATGTTTAGCTGTGCAAGCATAGGATACGTGTCTTAAGAAGAACTGGCAGGTAGATCAGTTTGATTCTTTTTTTTTTTTTTGGCTTTTTAGGACCACACATGCAGCACAGGGAAGTTTCCAGTCCTGTGGTCGAATCAGAGCTGCTGCGCCCTACACCACAGCCACATAGCAATGCATGATCAGAGCCATGTCTGCCACCTACAACATTGCTCACTGCAATGTGGGATTCACAACCCACTGAGCAAGGCCAGGGGTCAAACTCACATCCTCATGGATATTTGTAGGGTTCATAACCTGCTAAGCCACAACGGGAACTCGCAGATTCATTTTTTAAAAATTTATTTTTTATTTTTTGGTTTTTAGGGCTGCCCCTGCAGCATACGGAGGTTCCCAGGCTAGGGGTCAAATCAGAGCTGTAGCTGCCGGCCTACACCACAGCCACAGCAATGCCAGATCCAAACCACATCTGAGATCTATACCACAGTTCATGGCAATATGGGATCCCCGACCCACTGAGCAAGACCAGGGATCGAACCTGTGTCCGCATGGATCCTAGTTGTGTTCTTTAACTGCTGAACCACAGCGGGAACTCCTCCCAGATCAGTCTGATTCTGATGAAGTTGACTTAGGCTTTGTCATTGCATCTAGGACTAGAGTAACCCTGCTCCAAAGTTATGCTTTTCTGGGGTCTCACCTGAGCCTGGAATGGAACAAGGTCTCCATTCTAGCTAGTTTCACCTTCAATGTGTCCTCATATGTGTGACCTCTGAAATCATGGCCCTCAGGGATAATAAGTGAATATTTTGGACTTTATGCCTTTAAATCCGTGAAGTGGATAAATTCTGGAAACACACAAATTTTCAAACCATCTGAATATATCAATTTATATGGAAATACTAGTGATGTAAAATTGCCAACACAGGAGCTCCTGTTGTGGCTTAGCGGTCAGTAATGAACCCAGCTAGTATCCATGAGAACTTGGGTTCGATCCCTGACCTCGGTCAGTGGTTAAGGATCCGGCGTTGCCATGAGCTGTGGTGTAGGTTACAGATGCAGCTCAGATCTAGCATTGCTGTGGCTGTGGTGTAGGCCAGTAGCTATAGCTCTGATTCAACCCCTACCTTGGGAACTTCCATATGCCACCGGCGCAGTCTCAAGAAGACAAAATGATTATAATAATAAAATATAGTTGACAACACAATTTGGAAAAAAAGAACAAAGTTGGAGGAGTTAGGTTTCCTAACTTCATGAGTTACTACAAAGATACTATAATCAAAACAGTATTGCATGAGTGTAAGGCTAGACTCACAGACGAATGGAAGAGAAGAGAGACTCCAGAAACAGACCACACACATGCAGTCAATTGATTTTCAAGATCGGTACAAAAGCAATTCAATGGGGGAAAGGAAAATCCTTTCAAAAGCTGGTGCAGGAATAACTGGATACCTGCACAGAAAAAAGATGAAACTTGAATGGTACCTTACACCATCCGTACAAAAAATAATTTGATATGGATTATGAACTTTAAGCTGGAACGACAAAGCTTTTAGAGGAAAAGTAACCAAATACTTTTGTGACTTTAGAGGAGGAAATATTTCATAGCATGATTTGGAAAGCAATAACCATAAAAGCAGATAAATAAACATCACAATTAAAACTCTTGCTCATCAGAAGATAACATTAAGAAAATGAATAGACAAAAGGTAACCTGGGGGTAATATACACAATTACACTGAGAAAATGCTTGCACCCAGAATATATGAAGACATCCTACAACTCAATCAAGAAAAAAAAGAATAATAAAAAAAGAAGGGGATTTGAATAGACACTTCACATAGGAAGACCTAGAATGACTAACAGGTACATGAAAGTAGATCAGAGGTTACAGGGGAGAAGGAGATGGGGACTTATTACTTAAAGAGCATAGAGTTTCTACTTGGAGTGATGAAAAATTCCGTAAATAGATGGTTGTACAACATGGTTAACGTAATTCACGACCTTGAATTGTATACTTTATGTGAATTTTACCATATGTGAATTATATCTCATTAAAAGAAACTGCATGAGAAAGAGGATGAAAATAAATCACACTAGGAAATAAGGGAAATAAGGCAGATTAATGGCTACAGAGTGGTGTAGCTAGATATGTGGTAACGGCTGGCATATGAGCACTAACTGTGCAAATCCTCCAACTTTTCTCTGTTTGAAAATTTTCACCTTGAAAGGTTGAGGAAAAACCAGAGAGAGTTCCTGTCTTGGCATGGCAGTGTAAGCACACTTACCCTAGTCCTCTTGCTGATTAAAATTTCCAGACAGGGTTTTATAATTTTTATTTTATTATTTTATTTTATTTATTTTTTTTGAGGACTGCACACCCACGACATATGGAAATTCCCAGGCTAGAGGTCGAATCAGAGCTGCAGCTGCCAGCCTATACCACAGCCACAGCAACATGGGATCTGAGCCGCATTTGCGAGCTACACCACAGCTCACAGCAATGCCAGATCCTTAACCCACTGATTGAGGCCAGGGATCGAACCTGTGTCCTCATGGATACTAGTTGGGTTCATTAACCACTGAGCCATGGCAGGACTCCTGGATAGGTATTTTTAAAACTCATCCCTGAAGTTCAGGACAATAAATTAAAGGTAAAAGCAAAAGATGCTGGATTATGGATGGAAGTCAGATTTGGAGAATCAACTTGAGGGGGTGGGAAAAGGTGGGGACAGTTTCCAATTTGGTCATTTTCTTCTTTCTCATGGTTTTACTTGGAGGGTGGGCCCTTGTTGTGGAGCTGAATGGTGGTGATGGCATGGGTAGCTAAAGTTCCAATAAAAACCTTAATTTGTTTTGGCCAGCAGTACCATTAAAAGGAGCCCTGGCGGGCCAAAGGTTGGAGGAAATACAAATCATAATAATAAATAAATGGAGAAGTGTATACCTTAATGATGTGTATAAATCTAGAGAAATCTCAAGTTGTTTTCTGAGCAACCACAGACTCTGCATGTGTGGGAGATTCCCAGATAAATATAGCAAGGGTTCAAGGACTGAACTCAGTCACTTCCCACAGAAAGCAAGACAGAATTTGCAGTCTCAAAGAAACTTGATACTCACAAATATTAAGTTTCTAGGGGATTCCAAGAAGACCTAGCATCTACACAAAATAACAATCACAATCACAGTGTCCAGGATACAACCTAAGATGACCCAGAATACAAAGAACCAGAAAAATGTGACTAATTGTCAAAGAAAAACTCAATCAAAAGATGCCAACTCTGAGATAACTAAGATGTTCGAGGTATAAGACAGGCTTTAAAACACCTATTAAAACTATTTTCTAGGAGTTCCCGTTGTGGCTCAGTGGTTAATGAATCCAACTAGGAACCATGAGGTTGTGGGTTTGATCCCTGGCATCGCTAAGTGGGCTAAGGATCTGGCGTTGCCTTGAGCTGTGGTGTAGGTTGCAGACGTGGCTCGGATCCCGCGTTGCTGTGGCTGTGGCGAAGGCCGGTGGTTACAGCTCCTGTTAGACCCCTAGCCTGGGAACCTCCATATGCTGCGGGTGCGGCCCTAGATAAGGCAAAAAGACAAAAAAAAAAAAAAAACAACCTATTTTCTATAAGAGAAAAGAAGATATATTTGAAATGAATGAAAAGATAAGCGTTAGCAGAGAAGTAGAAAACCTAAAGAGTAATCAAATGGATATTTTAGAATGGAAAAATACAATATATGAAACTAAAAAAAAAAAAAAATCACTGGATGAGTTCCCTAACAAGGAGAGGTAACAGAACTTAAAAGATAAATCAATAGAAAGTGTCCCACCCGAAGAACAGAGGAAAACATTGAAAACAACGAATAGGACCAATTTAATATGAACCAATATTAAAGAATCCGACACTGGAATTCCATAATTTGAAAAGCAAGAGATTGGGACAGAATAGAATATTTGAAGACACAATGGCTAAAAGCATTGCAAACTTGGCAGGAGACATGGATTTACAGATTCAAGAACTCAGTGAATCTTAAACAGAATAAACTAGAAGACAACTCTGCCAAAGACATCATCACAATCAAACTGCTTAGAACCAAAGATAAAGAAAAAAATTTTTTTTTGAAAAGCTAAAGGAAAAAGATTACATACAGGGGAACAAGGATTCAAATTCTTAAAAATTTATTTTCAGAAACCACGGATCAGAAGACAGTATAATAACATCTTAAAAGTTCTGAAAGAAAAAAAAAACTGGCAACCCAGAATTTTATGGGCAAGGAAAAAATCTTTGAAAAGCCAAGGCAAATAAAGACGTTTTGAGACAAAGAAAAAACTAAGAGACTGTCAGCAATGGACCGCTATACCAGAATTGCTAAAAGAAGTGCCTCAGGATAAAGGGAAATGACACCAGGATTAAAGAAGCAGCAACAGACATGGTAAATATAAACGGCTCTTTTCTTACTCTCAAGTCATTATTTATGACTGTTGAAGACAAGAATGAGAATGTCTCATAGAGTTTTATACAGATATACATAGCACAGTTGTAGCACAAGATCGGTGGTGGAGCCTTAGAGACTCATACGGTTGAAGGTTTCCCCATTTTATGTGTAATCTAAATTCCAAGTAGACTGTGTGTATATGAATATAGGTGTGTAAGTATATACATACATATATACATATATATATATATATATATATATATATATATATATATAGTATATTCCCCAGAGCAACCACTTAAACATATATGGAAAAAATCCAATAGATACATTGAAAAGAATACTGATAACTACTCATGTCATCCAGGAGAAAGCAGAGAGGGAGGAAGGTGAAACACAGGGGACAAACAAAAACCATTAATAAAATGGTAGACCAAAATCCAACTAGATAAATCATCACATTAGATATTAATGAGTCTAAATTGCCCAGTGAAAAAGCAATGACTGACAGAGTAGATGAAAAAACAAGGATATATCACGTGCTGCTTCTAAGAGACACACTTTCAACATATACACACTTTACGTAGATACACAGACATTAAAAATATGCACAGAAAGTTTAAAAGTAAATGGTGGCGGGGAGGGAGGGACTGGGGGTTTGGGATTGGTGTAGGGAGGTCTACCCGAGAGTCTGTGATAGTCTCTATGGGAAAAGAATCTGATAAAGAATGGATGCGAGTTGGAGTTTCCTTTGTGGCTCAGTGGTTAATGAATCAGACTAGGAACCATGAGGTTGAGGGTTCGATCCCTGGCCTTGCTCAGTGGGTTAAGGATCCGCGTTGCCGTGAGCTGTGGTGAAGTTTGCAGACGCGGCTCGGATCCCGCGTTGCTGTGGCTGTGGCGAAGGCTGGCGGCTACAGCTCCTGTTAGACCCCTAGTCTGGGAACCTCCATATGCCGCGGGTGCGGCTCTACATAAAGGCAAAAAGACAAAAAAAAAAAAGAAAGAATGGATGCGAGTATATGTGTAACTGAATCATTTTGTTGCGCAGCAGGAATTATTACAAAAATTGTAAATCAACTATACTTCAATAAAGCTTTAAAAATGCAAAAAAGAAAGTAAATGGGTGAGAAAAGAATGCAATCAGTAAACTTAAGAAGCCTGCAGTGGCTATATTAACAGAAAAAGTAGATTCCAAGACAAGCACAAGAGATAAAGAAGGACGTTTTATAATAATTAGAGAAAAAATTCATTGGGAAAGTATAACAATTACAGCTGTATGCCTGCCATATAATAGACTCTCAATATCTATGAGCCAAAAATTGACAAACAGAAAAGGAGAAAGATACAGTTCTACAGTGAAAACAGATTTTAATAGTTCCACAACAAAGAAGAATGAATAGGCAAAATGCTGCAAGTCATATACACTCAGAACGTTAACAACCACCTTGCTCTATTGCCATTTCTATAAAACATCACTTCCACTTCCAAGGAGCTCAGGGTTTGTATTCTTTTCTAATACACCTAATACATCCACCAAGATAGACCATAAGTTGCTTCATGAAACAAGTCTCAATTCATTTTTAAGTACTGGCATCAAACAAAATCTGACCACATAAGAAATTAATAGAGATGTGTAAGAAAACACACACTATCTTATACTTATCCATTTCTAAATAATTTATGAATTAAACATGAAATCAGGAGGATATTAGAAAATATTGTGAACTGATGGGAAATGAAAATAAAACATACCAAAATGAGTTGCAGCTAAAGCTTAGAGGGAAGTCTTCCAGCTTTAAAGGATTACAATGGAAAAGAAGAAAGATCTAAACTGGGTGATCTAAACTTACGCCTTAAAAAACTTAAGTGGGAAAAACCAGATTAGTAAATTCAAAATAGAATTTACTAATAGAAGGAGGGAATTCCCATCGTGGCTCAGGGGAAACGAATCCGATAAGGAACCATGAGGTTGCGGGTTCGATCCCTGGCCTCACTCAGTGGGTTAAGGATCCGGCGTTGCCATGAGCTGCAGTGTAGGTCGCAGACGCAGCTCGGATCCTGCATTGCTGTGGCTATGGCATAGGCTGGCAGCTACAGTTCTGATTAGACCCCTAGCCTGGGAACCTCCACCTGCCACGGGT
>PVHT021183556.1:11438570-11471462 GCA_004024745.2 Catagonus wagneri | reverse complement strand
GCAAAAAAAAAAAAAAAGGGACAAAATAGAAGTCACCAGTACCGTGAATGAGAATGCTGTTTCTACCACATATTATCCAGACATTAAGTGGAAATTTGAGGGGAAAGATATACATATATATCTTAGATGAACTGGACCAGTTTCCAACAATATATGAACAGGATAATGCATTACGACCAGTTATAGATTATCCTAGTAATACAAGTCTGCTTAATCTTCAAAAAAGTTAAATGATGGAATTATCAATATTAAAATAAGAGAAAAAACAAATGATCATTTCAACAGATACAGAAAAATCATTTGACAAGATTAAACACTCAATCATGATTAAAAAAAAACTCAGTAAACTAGGAATGGTAATTGATAAATGATATTTACCAACGACCTGCAGCTAGTGGTGAAACACTGGACTGTTTTCCCCCAATACCTGCTCAGAATGTTAGGAACTAAAAGGCACAGAAGTGGAAAAGATGAAGGAAAACTATTTTTATATGCACATGATATGATTGTGTATATAGAAAATCTCCAAGAGTGACTCTACGAAATAACTATGAAAATTAATAAATGCATTTAGCAAAGTCACAGGATACACGGTTTTATATAAAAATCCGTTATACTCATATGCTAGCAGGAATCACTTGTAAAATATAAAGTTTAAAAAATCTCATTTACAGTAGCACCTAAAACATAAAACATTTGGAGATACACCTCAAACACTGTCAAGAACTTAAGATGCATTTTTGTGTGTGATGTCTGTACTTAAAAATCACTCCCTTAGCAAACTGCCAGTGTTATATACAGCATGATTAAGAACAGCAATAATGTCTACACATTAGATCTCTAGATTTATTCATCCTACATAATTGCAGCTCTGTATCCTGTAACCAGCACTTCCCTACCCGCTCTCTACCCTCCACTCCCCCTCACTGCCCGGCCCATGGTGACTACCGTTTTACCCCCTTCTTTTATGAGATAGATTTTTTTTTTGTATATTCCACAAATTCTATGAGTGAGATGATACTGTATTTGTTTTTCTCTGTCTGGTTTGTTTTACTTAGCATAATGTCCCCCAGGTTCATCCATGTAGCCACAAAAGGCAGGATTTCATTCTTTCTCATGGATGAATAATAATTTCATCATATGTGTGTGTATATATATATATACCACATCTTTATCCACTAATCTGTTAATGGACTTGAGTTGTCTCTGTAGCGCGGCTACTGTGAATGAAGCTGCGATGAACATGGGAGCGCACTTACCTCTCCATGATCTGGATCTTATTTCCCTTGGGTAGATTCCAAGTGAGATTACTGGATCATGTAGTAGTTCTATTTTTAATCTTTCGAGGAATCTCCATACTGCTTCCTATGGTAGCTCTATCAATCTGCATCCCAACCAAGTGTACAAGGGTTGCCTTTTCTCCACGTTTTTGCCAACACTAACATTTTTTTTTCTTTTGGAACACTGTCATTCTAACAGGTATGAGCTGATATCTCATTGCGGTTTTGATTAGCAGTCCCTCATGATTAGTGATGCTGAGCACACTTCCATATATCTCTTGGCCATTTTCTGTATATCTATATATTTGTTGGTCATTTGTACATTTTCTTTTGAGAAATGACTAAGGTATTTTGCCAATTTTTAAATCAGTTTTTTTGTTTTCTTGCTATTGAGTTCTTTGATATTTTGAATATTACTGCTTATCAGTAGATGGTTTGCAAATATTTCTGCCATTCTATAGGCTGTTGCTTTGTTTTATGTTGTTTCCTTTGCTATGCATATTTTTAGTTTGATACAATCCCATTTGTCTATTTTTGCCTTTGCCTGTGTTTTGGGGATTAAAATCCAAAAAAGCATTGCCTAGATCAATGTCAAGACACTTTTCCTCTAATAGTTTTGTTTTTATCTAATAGTTTTAGTTTTATCTAGTAGTTTAATGTTTCTGGTTTTACATTTAAGTCTTCAATCTATTTTGAGTTGACTTTTCTATATGGAGTGAGATTCTTCTGCATGTGAAAAACCAATTTTACCAACATCATTTATTGAAGAGACTATCTTTTCTCCTCTGTGTAGTCTCAGTAACTTTGTTGACAATCAACTGACCACAAACTTATAATTTTACGTTTGGGGTCTCTATTCTGTTCCATTAATTTATATGCATGTTTTTTATGACAATACCATGCTATTGATATTACTACAGTTTTGTAGTATATTTTGAAACCAGGTAGTGTTTCCTCTTTTTTTTTTCTTTTTGCTTAAGATTGTTTTGGCTATTCACAGTCTTTTGAGGTTCCATAAAAGTTTTTAAGT
Organism: Catagonus wagneri; assembly: GCA_004024745.2. Lineage (NCBI taxonomy): Eukaryota > Metazoa > Chordata > Mammalia > Artiodactyla > Tayassuidae > Catagonus > Catagonus wagneri. Next base: position 11,469,152 of record PVHT021183556.1, on the reverse strand, counting down.
TTGTTTTCCTACTTTTTTTTTTTTTTGCCACACCTGTTGAATGGGGACGTTTCTGGGCCAGGGCTCAAATCTTGGCCACTGCAGTAACAACACAAGATCCTTAATCCACTGAGCCACATGGGAACTCCTGTTTTTCTATTTCTGTGAAAAATGTCATTGAAATTTTGATATGGGTTGCACTGGATCTGTAGATTATAGTACAGACATTTAAGAGTAATAATTCTTCCAAACCAGAAACATGGGATATCTTTCCATTTATTTATGTCTACTTCAATTTCTTTCATCAATGTTTTATAATTTTCAGTGTACAGATATTTCACATCTTGGTTAAATTTATTCTTTTTTTTAGTTTTTTTTTTGGTTAAATTTATTCTTAAGTATTTGATTGTTTTCAATGCTATTGTAAATAGGATTGTTTTCTTAATTTCTTTTTTGGATAGTTTGCTGTTAGTGCATTGAAATGCAATTGAGTTTTGCACATAGATTTTTGTGTCCTACCACTCTAGTGAACTCATTTATTAGTTCTAGCACTTTGTTTTTAATGAAGTCTTTGCAGTTTTCTGCATATAAAATCATGTCATCTTGCAGAGAAAATTTTATTTCTTCTTTTCTGGTATGGATGCCTTTTCTTTCTTTTTTTCCCCCCTTAATTGTTCTGGTGATGACTTTCAGTGCTGCATTGAATAGAAGTGGTGAGAAGGTGCATCCTTGTCTAGCTGTGGGCTTGTCATAAATAGCCTTCATTGTGTTGAGGTACACTCCTTTCACACCTAATCTATAAAGAGATTTTTGTCACAAAAGAATGCTGAATTTTGTCAAATGCTTTTCTGCGTCTATTGAGATGATCACATTATTTTTATATTTCACTCTGTTAATATGGAGCATCACATTTATTGATTTGAATATGTTGAACCATTCTTGTATCCTAGGGATAAATCTCACTTGAATATGGCGTATGATCCTTTTAATGTGCTACTGAATTCAGTTCTCTGGTGTTTTATTGAGGACTTTTGCATCTATGTTCACCAGGGATATTGGCCTGTATTTTTTTTTTTTCTTGTAGTATGCTTGCCTGGCTATGAGAATAATTTTGTATGAGAATAATGTTGACCTTGAGAAGAATGGATACGTTTCTAGAAACACAACCTATCAAGAGTGAGTCATGAAGCAACAGAAATCTGAACAGATCAATAATGAATAAGGAGATTGAATCAGGAATCAAACATCTTCCAACAAATAAAAACCCAGGACCCGATGACTTCAAAAGTCTACCAAACATAAATACCATCGCTGGATTTTGATAAATATCCCCAATAAATATTTTGATAAATATTTGTCATTTTGACGAGGGTGCCAAGGTAATATGTAGCAGGCAGAATGACAGCCTTCTATATATGTCCCTGCACTAATCACAGGAGTCTATGGAATATGTCACTTTACATGGCAAAAGTAACTCTGCAGACATGATTAAGGATGTTGAGATGGGGAGATTATCCTGGGTATTCAGGTAGACCCACAGTAATCAGAAGGGTCCTTATAAGTAAAAAGGGGAGGCAGGAGGGTTACAGTGGAAATAGAGGTTGGAGTGATGTATAAAGACATTACAATATACATATGACTCAGCAATAAAAGGAAACTATTGATACACACAATGTAGACACCTATCAAAATCACGGTGAATGAAAGAGACCAAAAAAACGAGTGCATACTACATGACTTCAATCACGAAAGAGTCTAGAAATTCCAAGCTAATTAATATATAGTGACAGAAAACAGATCAGTGTTTGCCTGGGGGCACAAGTCCATGATTTCAGAGTTGTTTTCTGAATTACTCTAACATACGTCACTGTTTAATGAACAAATGATCGTATAAAGTGGAGACTTTCTACACTAAAAGTTTGGGGTCTAATCCAGGATGATCACGGATAAGTCAGAGAATCCCATGGGAAGAATACCTTTTGCCTTAGAGGTTAGTGGTATTAGAGATCAGATGAGGTGACTTACAAAAAATGACCACGATGATAAGGTCTGATAAAAATTTAATTTATCCTTACTATTCCGGTTTTAACAGCTAGAAAGAAGCCATGAAATTGGGATTTCTCAGCTCATCAGTGAGCATCAACACTGGGAATGCATTAAAATCAGCTTTGGAGTCTTACACACACACACACACACACACACGCATGCACGCACGCACGCGCACGCACTACCCAGGTTCCATAGATGTTGATTCTGGAGATCTGTGGCATAGCTCTGAATTTTTTTCTAATGCCACTGGTGATTTGGATTCTCATTTTAGGCTAGGAATCAAATCCTGACAATCAGTTAGGTGGAACTTGATTGTAACCACTAAAAACGGGATAGGGTTAGGGTTACGCATGCCTATCTATTTTCCTTAAAGTCACCTTCCTAATTTGCCCACGGTCTCTCCAGTTCATGCCTCCTGTCTTGGCATAATTTTTCTTTTTAGGGCTTCACCTGCAGGATATGGAAGTTCTCAGGCTAGGGGTCAATTCAGAGCTGCAGTTGCCAGCCTACAACATAGCCATGGGAACTCAGGATCTGAGCCTCATCTGTGACCTACACCACAGCTCATGGCCGCACCAGATCCTTAACCCACTGAACAGGGCCAGGGATCTAATCCCAGTCCTCATGGATACTTGTCAGGATCTTAACCCACTGAGCCACAACAGGAACTCCCTTGGCATAATTATTCATAGCACCTTCTTTTATTCTCTAAACTGCCACGGGTGGACAACACATTGACAGTGAATCGATATTTACTGGTTAGGATCAGCAAGGTGGGTGTATCATTTCCACTTTAAAGAGGAGGCAATGGGAGTTCCCATTGTGGCTCAGTCGAAATTAATCTGACTAGTATCCATGAGGATGTGAGTTCAATTCCTGGCCCCGCTCAGTGGGTTAAGGATCCAGCTTTGCCTTGAGCTGTGGTATAGGTCACAGACATGGCTTGAATCTGGCATTGCTGTGACTGTGTCGTAGGCCAGCAGCTACAGCTCTGATTCGACCCTTAGCCTGGGAACCTCCATATGCTGTGGGGGCGGCCCTAAAAAAAAAAAGAGGAGCCAATGATTTGTTGTCATGAAGGGAGACCAAGGCTCATAGCACATGCTCTCTGGGAGCCCAGAATTTCTCAGTGTGTTCCATGTCTTATCTCAATTAATTTCCCCCAAATCCTATGAAGTAAAGTATCATTACAGATGAAGAAACAGGCATGAGTGGTTAAGTAACTTGCCTAACATCTGCAGGAAGAGAGTGTGGATTCCTGCAGTCTCGTGATCGGAACCCATGCCCACCCCTGGCCATCCCGCATCCGGCCACACCCTTTCTGTCTGAAAAATGAGCAGGCGTGTTGACCTAATGCTTTTTTTCCTCAGCAAGAAGAAAGAAAATCTCTCTCTCTCATGGCCCCACTTCTGCCCCACCTCTGCTCCCCCCCTACCCCACGCACGACCCACTGTGGGGAGTTATTACCGTCCTATCTTCAACCGAGCGACAATTCGTTGAGCTTCCTGACTGTCTTTGTATCAAAATAATTCCCACCACGGCTTTCCTTTGGATGCGGTGAAACCAGCCCCGGGAGCTGAGTGTTCCTACGTGGCAAGAGTTGATTTTTTATTTTATTTCTTTTAAGAGTTGATCTTTTAAATTGCAACCAGGTTCCTGTTTGGCTCTTGCTTGGTAGGATAATGGCTAAGAAGGCGTAACTATCAGTTACTACAGTGGCCCTAGGTAGGAAAAAAAAAAGGGGCGATTCAAGTTTTCTGTGGCTTCTGGCTCAGTTTTCACAGAATGTAAGAGCAATGCCAGAGTCTGATAAAAATAGAAACTCTCTGGTGTCCAGCTCTTCACCAGATGGTGCATGGGCATCCAGATACTAACTCACTCATCACTGAGACGGTGGCTATTAATTAGTGGGAAGATGTCATGCTTCACCCGGGACAGTAAATGAAAATGGCTCAGAGCAGAGCTGCTGAAACCGCCAGAGTATCGGGCTTTGCTCCCTGAGTGTCTCTGGGAGCAAGTCTCTGGATTAATTGAGAAGCTCAGTCATTATATAAAGCAGCCACATGAAATGGGAAGAGCTGGCCCTGGTTAGAAATGGCCCTGAGGGAAAAGTCCTGGAAAAGGAGGAAGAACCAGCCATGTATCCACAGAAGGGAAAGGAACATTCTAGACTCCGCATAAGAGACGTTAACAGAGAACTGGGCTGAGCTCACCATCTGGGGAACCCAGAGTGGATGGGGAGAGAGACTTCTGTAATCCTTGAGAGGGCGGATGAGGGGAGGGGGTCTGGGGCTCAGATAATGTAGGGCCCACCTGCTTCTTTGCCGAAGGCCTGCAGAGCTGGGTCTTGGCCTCGTTCATAACGTGCAGCTTATGCAGGGGAAACACTACAAAAGAAAATGTGTTCAACGAGTGAGTCTGAATTCCCCCAGCCCGTGGCTCAGCGAGGTCCTATAACCAGGTGGCATCGATATGAGAAGAGGGAGCCTTATAATAGTTTCCATGACAATAATTATTTCCTTTCATAAAGCTCACAAACTTACTCCCCTGCCACGAGGCAGAGCCCCCTTAGAGGAATTAGCTTCTGCCCTTGGGCAATACGCTTAGCTCCCTATGCCTCCCTTCTTTGTATCATGAAGATGATCAGCTATTTTCACAGGATTTCTCTTTGCAATTAAATAACAATGTATGTGCAAAAATCAGAGAGGGTGACAAAGCTCACAGATGGTTAAAATATTACCTTAAGAAATGAAAGAAAAAGAAATGATTGGTAACATTGCTTTAGAATCTGGGCGAAACCATTCTTTCTGATTTGACCGTGGGGTTTCTCTTCCCTAGTCAATTCTTACTAATTTTCACTATGAAGAGTCGATGCAATTCTGAGGAATTCCCACTGTGGTGCAGTGGGTTAAGAATCCCACTGCAGTGGCTCAGGTCACTGCTGAGACACGGGTTCGATTCCCAACCCGGTGCCTTACCATAGCTGCAGTGCAGGTTGCAGGCTGTGGCTGGACCAAGAACTGTTATATGCTGTGGGTGGGACCATAAAAAAAAAAGTCTATGTTATCTATCTAAGAAGCTGGTCTGGATGCCATGCTGCATTGTCAATCTTGGGTCTGTCCCTCTTAATAGGCAGTGGACTCCTTCAAGAGAGGGAGCATGCCTCATTCTGACTCAGCATCTGGCACCGTGTCTAGTGAACAGAGGTGTCTGGATATTTACTGAATAAAGGAATGAAGATTTGTGTCAGTGAGAAACATTGGGAAGAATGTTCCCTTCGGTGGGAATGCGGTATGAACAAAAGTAGGAACGTATGTAGAATATTCAGGAAGAGGCAGGGGAGAGTGTCCTGGCTACAGAACAGGCGTTGGGCAGCGCCGAGCGGCCAGGTCCCGCCTGCCTTTGCTCCGCCCCCCGAATTTCTGTTCCCTCCTTCCCTTTCACGGTCTCACAGGACGGCTAGTTCTCTTCATCGTCATCTCCTGCTCCTCTCCAGACACAGAAACAGTTCCCAAGACCCTTACGCGATGTCCTATGCAATTCCTTAACTTTTAAGCTCATATCTGAACAGCTAACACAGGTATTTACTTGGTTCAAAAACGAGAAAATGTAATAAGGTACATGCGCTGTTCTGGTGCATGCCAGCCGCTTCGGCTCCGATTTGACTCCTAGCCTGGGAACCTCCAAACGCCTCAGGTGCGGCCCTAAAAAGGCTAAAAAGGACCAAAAAAAAATGGTGTATTCATTGAGATGTCACACCCTGACACTTCTTCTACGCTATTACTCCTCAACCCTTACAGAAAACCATTTTATTCATTTTTAAAATTTATTCTTCCAATGTTTTATTTTATGCAATTATAAGAAAGTATGTCTGAATAGTCTTGTTTACAGTTCTTACACAAAATGTAGCATGCTATATAGACTTATACACCTTGCATTTCTTCTTCTTTTTTTCTTTTTTAGGGCTGTACCCACGGCATATGGAAGTTCGCAGGCTAGGGGTCGAATCTGAGCTGAAGTTGCCAGCCTATGCCACAGCCACAGCAACACAGGATCCGAGCCATGTCTGTGACCTACACCACAGCTCATGGTAATACAAGATCCTTAACCCACTGAGCCACAGAGGGAATTCCTTTTTTTTTTTTTTTTTTTTTAATATTTATCGGTCCTCATTTCTCTACCCATGTGCAGAGATCTTTTCATGCTTTTTCCAGCTGGATAGTATTCTACTGTGTGTATTTAGCATAGCTTATTAAACCAGTCCCCTATTGCTGAATACTTCGCTTGATCCCTGTTTTTCTTATTATATATATACTGTGGAAATGTGAATTTTGAAGAATTTTTGAATTTGGTCTTTTACTTGTTGCTTTTGTCCTTTAGTAATCTCAGGCATTCTTAGGACTCCACAGATGACTTTCATGTGGATGACAAAGCCCACTTGCCCGTGTGTGTCCCCCTCCCTGGTTCCAGCTGCCTGCAGAATACTACAAAGTTATCTCACAATCATCTCAACTGCAGCTCCAACAGACCTCATTTTCTCCTCCGCCCATCTCTGCTTAGTTTTTTTATTTTATTTTTCTTTTCTTTTTTTTAATGGCTGCACCCATGGCATGTGGAAGTTCCCAGGCTGGGGACTGAATCTGAGCTGCGGCTGCGACCTACGCTGCAATTGCAGCAACGCGGGATCCTTTAACTCACTCTGTCAGGCTGGGGATTGAACCCTCACCTCTGCAGTCAGATCCTTAACCCATGGTGCCACAGTGGAAACTCCTTAGTAGGTTTTCCTCATAAAAAGGTATGTGCGCTGAGAGGTCACGCTTGCTCTCCTACTTACTGAGATTTAAAACTTCTCCTGCCTGTGACTTCTTCCCTCCCTTCACCTCTCTATCCAGTGAGGCAACAAACTCAGTTTATTTACCCCGTGCACAAAGTTTTGGGCATATGTTCTTTCTTTTTATTCTGCTTGTTACTATCTCATTTGGGTCCTGGTTAACTCATACCTAGACCTTCTCAAAAACAATATATAATTAGTTTTTGCATTATAACCATACAGAAAGCTTTTGGGGGCGGATCACCACAATTTTGTTGGGACTATTTCTTGCCATCGGGCCTATCAAACTGCTTAGTGGAGTAAGTTTACATGGCTGCTTGTAATCAGCGCTTAGATGTGAAAGCATGAACCTGCCAGCCTGGTCACCGTCTTATCTCCAGCATCCTCCCAGGAGGTGGGGCATGCTGCAAGTGCTAAGTAAAGAACCATTGAATTTGTCTCTACAGAATAATTTCAATGGGCGTTTCCAAACCTACCACTAACCCCCCAAATGAACCGTACCCCGAAGCCAGCTTGAGCACTGTGGAATATGCCTTGAGGGCTTTCATAACTTGGGTTATGCTCTTCACTCTGCCTAGAATTGTCCTCCCTCTTTCTCATATGCCACCTGGCCACAGGCTGAAAACCCATTATTTTGCAAGGTCCAGCTGAAAACCCATTATTCTGCAAGGTCCAGCCTCTCTGAGAAGTACTATCTGATTATCCCAAAAAAGTTGAGGACCCAGGGGAAGTAAGTAACCCGGGAGAGGAAACTGCACCAGAGTTCTGGAGTCTCAGCCTCCATGAACCAAGAAACAGCAGAGGCTCTGAAATCAGGAACAATTCATTTCTATTTCGGTGTCATCTGGGCCTAGAAGGCTAGACTGATATTTGACTTGCCTTGCAACTTTTTTTTTTGCCTTGAAAATTTGATTGGAGAACAGGGACAGTCCTGTGGAATAATAGACAGTGACCGTTTAAAGAACACACAATTTTATCTACTTCAGTGATGTACAAAGGACAGTCAAACTCAAATAATTAAACATTATTCAGCTCTACCACTACTATATGCTGGGCACTGTGCTATATATGGAGTTCAGGGAGGGTCTGTTCTCTCCAAGAGCTGAGAGACAGTACTGGCCACTGAGTTAGCCTCATACATGCAAAATAATGTCACCTACTCAAAGGGAGATGAAAAAGTGACAATCCTGGACATGGCTTACCTCTGTAAATTGCTTGATATATAATTTTGGCAAAGCTCTCCAGCAATTTGGTCCTCAGATTTCCTAGATAGCTAGTAGAACCGCTTTTTTAGATTATTACACTCTCTTCAGTGTCTCAGCTTGCAAATTTTATCCCAGCAGTGGAACTCGGGTTCTAAGAAGAAGATCTTCCCCTGACAACTGGTGGCCCTTCTCTTAACTGAGCTCCAGTGGCTTGTGTGCATTTTTTTGGTTAACTCTTCTTGTATTAAACTCAGAGGTCAAGTCAATAAAAGCCAGTAGCTTGACCAACTCGTAATGTGGTCATCTCAGGTACCAAAGTATTATTATTTTTAACAAAAGAGTAGTCATGCAAGTTCTAGTAATTCAGGCAGTTTCCACTTTAGGTTAATTTCACATTGCATTTCTGGATTCCCACGGCAATTTCTACTAGATGCAATCAAGATTGCAGATTTTTTAACTTGCTCCATCTTAAGAGTTGGTGACAGGCCCCAAGCTTAAAACAGCTGCTCTGTTTTAAGCACTTCACTTTCATTCACATGTCCTCTGAATGAAACCATATGTTAGAATCTTCTAGCAGTGTGTTAAGGAAGGAAATAGTGGAGAGTATTTCAAGATGCTCTGGTAAAAGTAACTGAGTATCGTGGGATGATCCGAAGCATCTTAAATCAAAAAGCAAGCCCTTATTAACGTCCCCTCCTAATTCGCACTGGCAAAAAGGCAGAACTGCCATGTTCCAGCCTCAAGCATGCACTGTGATTTGTCCTTGCAGAAGACCAACTAGTTCATTAGAGAGACGGCACGGAGACTTTAGCAGAGACAAGAACTCACATTTCCTGTCCACTTTCAAAATCCCACCTACCCACTCCTGTAGAATCATGTAAAGACAACCCATCTTCCTTCCTTGGATGACAGGCTTTATAATTATTTCTAATTTGTATGCTTCCTACTTGACCGACCCCAAAGAGTTTCAAAGCAAAATAAAAAGACTTGCCTTCATTTCAACTGTGATAAACCAATTGTTTGAAAAGTGACCCGAAAATAAAAATCAAGAGTCACCTAGCATGGCGTTTTATTCTTTCCTAGTTCACTCCAAAAGCACTTCTGTGCTCAATCAGTCTTGGGAGGTAACAAACATGACTTGAAAGGAAACGCTCTGAATGCATGCAGGACATTCTATGTCAATCAGCAAGTCCATCAACAAACATAAACCGACTCTGGGTGCATTTATTTGTTCATCATCATTTTGTGTGAAGCCCAAGGGAGAAACAAAAAAAAGAGGCTGGATTCCCACAGGTCAGGAGCTCTCCATCTAGCTGGTGTAAGGACAAAAGGGTCATTACACCAATCTCCAGTCACGCTAAATTCCAGCCTATTCAGAGCCCACTCACAAAACTTCTCAACCCATGAGAGTATGTAAGTGGGGATCTACTCTCAAACTTCTTGTATGAAAAAAAACTGAGCTTTGGTTTTCCCGTTGTGGCTCAGTAGAAATGAATCTGACTAGTATCCATGAGGACACAGGTTCGATCCCTGGCCTTGCTCAGTGGGTTAAGGATCCGGCGTTGCCGTGAGCTGTGGTGTAGGTCACAGATGTGGCTTAGATCCGGTGTTGCTGTGGCTGTGGCGTAGGCAGGTGGCTAGAGCTCTGATTTGACCCCAGCCTGGGAACCTCCATATGCGGCGGGTATCCTAAAAAGCCAAAATAAATAAATAAATAAATAAAATAAAATAAAATAACATAAAATGCGCCTTAACTTAAGATCTGAAAAGGGTCCAGATCTTTAGTATCCAGCTCAGTGGTCTTATACATATGTGTACACAGAGAAAATTGCTGCCCAGATCCAGATCCAGACACCTCCAGCATCTCAGAAGGCTCCGTCATGCCTGCTCCCAGTCAGCACTCCCCACAAAGGTGTGACTATTCCAACTTCTGACACTATAGCTTAGTTTCACGTGTTTTTGAACTGCATATAAATGGAGTCATGCAGTTTGTTTTCTATTACGTCTGACTTTGTTCACTCAACATTGTCTGTGTGCTTCATCCATACTATTGTATGTATCAGTAATTTATTTTTTTGTTTTTTTTAAATTTTTTTGCTTTTTAGGGTCACACCCACAGCATATGGAGGTTCCCGGGCTAGGAGTTAAATCAGAGTTGTAGCTGCCAGCCTACACCACAGCCACAGCAACACCAGATCTGGGCGGTATCTGTGACCCACACCACAGCTCACAGCAACATCGGATCCTTAATCCACTGAGTGAGGCCAGAGAATCAAACCCACAACCTCATGTTTCCTAGTTGGATTCGTTTCTGCTGCACCACAATGGGAGCTCAAATAATTTGTTTTTTTAGTTGCTGTACAGTATTCCACTGTATGAATATAAACAATGCATTTACCATTTAATAGGTGATGGACATTTGTGTTGTTCCCTGTTGGGCAATTACAAATAAAACAGCTCCAAATATTCTTATAAATATATTTTGGCAGACAAAAGCCATCTTTTAAAAAAAAATCTGAATTCATCAATTAGATGGAAATATTCAACATATTTTCTTTTGAAAGAAGACAATGCGACCTACTGAAATGGGGAAGTTGAGAAACAAGACTGATCAGATGAATCCAGATGTAACCTCTGCAAGTTGTATCTTTTCTGTCTTTGATGTGTCCACAGCTGCCTCTGCCTCCACTTGGAATAGCAACTCCTATTCACCCATGTTTGTTCTGGGGCTTTCTCTCCACAGTCCTTCCACTTACATCTACTCAGAGAAAAAAGAGAATCAAGTAACTTAACTAATAATTAAGTTTAAATAAAAATGATAGCACTTTTCTTTTTCTTTCTTTTTTTTTCTGCCTTTTGTCATTTTAGGGCCGCACTCGCGGCATGTGGAGGTTCCCAGGCTAAGGGTCTAATTGGAGCTGTAGCCACTGGCCTACGCCACAGCCATAGCAACGCGGGATCCGAGCCTCGTCTGCGACCTGCACCACAGCTCACGGCAACGCCAGATCGTCAACCCACTGAGCAAGGCCAGGGATCGAACCCGCAACCTCATGGTTCCTAGTCGGATTCTTTAACCACTGCGCCACGACAGGAACTCCCAAAAGTGACAGCACTTTTCTGATGATAGATGCTTGTTAATAGGAAACAAAGGAAACACAGTCTAACCACAAACTTCCTCTTTTTTTTTTAGGGTTGCACCTGAAGCATATGGAAGTTCCCAGGCTAGGGGTTGAACAGCAGCTGTAGCTCTCGGCCTACGCCACTGCCATAGCAATGCCAGATCCGAGCCGCATCTGTGACCTACACCACAGCTCATGGCAATGCCAGATCCTTAACCCAATGAGCAAGGTCAGGGGTCAAACCTGCATTCTTATGGATACCAGTTGGGTTCATTACCACTGAGCCACAACGGGAATTCCTAATTAGAATTTTAAATCATTATTTACAACAATATACTTCCTAGAAGTGGCTAGCCAAAGGACAGGAAATGAAAGATTATACTTGCTTTAACAGTTAAACACAAGAAAGGAAAGTTTTTCAGTGAAAGCTGCTCAGTTGCTCCAAAAAAGCAAAAACTGAGAAATATTTGCTTCCTCCTATTATATCCACAGTAGGCAACGTACTCTAAGCCATCAAAAGAGAAGGTAAAATGATTTTCAGTGACACGACTAGGGCCAGGCTTTTAAAGGCAAAATTAAAACGAAGGCAAAACAAATGTTTGACACCTTTTTGGCTTTTCTTTCCCAGACCTTCCCCTCCCAAACTTCCTGCCTCACTGATCCTACTCCTTATATGGAATTAATGAAGACTCTCCCTGTAAAGGAACCTGTGGCTGAAAGAGATATTAACTGTCCTTGCATCCATCCATCCACCCACTCAATCATCTGAAGCTTGGATCCTAGACCAGTATACCATGCTGTGAACATTCATGCTGTGTTCAATTCTTTCCAGTGACACAGGAAGCACAAACCAAGCAGCCAGCTTATTCCTGACAAAGTAACAGGTAGCTTTGATAAGTCAGCATTCTTGTGTTCTTTTCATTATTTTATTCTCTGCTGCTGTGATCCTTGTTTCATGCACTGTACCATAGGACGTTACAAATAAAAGGCAATTTCATACATAAAGGCCTTTTAAGACTGGAATCTAAAATCTGATAAAATGAAAGACAAGTCTTAGAGCAGAAGTTTTTCTGTAAGATGTGGAGCAGGAGAATAATTTATCTACAAGTGACGAGGGCCCTAACTCTTACTAGGTCAAATTTTGTAGCCTGTGGCTCATTGGTTTGTTTTGTTTGGACAGTAGCATATTTCTAAAATAATGAGTCAGTTGGTAAATTTTAATATTAGGCTATATCACATAAAACTTGAGTCTGGATTATGCTGACACAGTGAGGATGCTTAATAATTTTCCTGATCTTTTTTTCTTAATTTTAAAAGTATATCTTTAGTGATTACTGTCCAATACAGTGGATAAACCCAACTTGGAATTAAATGATTCCTTCAACTTGGCTTGTGTCTTTTTCCTTCAGCCAAATAAATTAAATTCAATATTTCAAAATTTAAAAAGTATATACATCACCATTTTATAAGTTTCCATCCATCCATCCATCCTTCCATCCATCCATCCATCCATCCATCCATCCATCCATCCATTTTTCCACTTTTAGACTGTGTTGGTCAAAGATAATGGTGGTGCTTTAGTGATGGCAGAATTTCTGATGGCCTGTACCTTTCTTTTTGTATTTTTTTGAGTTGCTGTCATTTTTAGTATTCACATTACAATAGTCACTTAACAAATTCATTTAAAATTCAAATATGTCTCTTCTTTTATCTCTTGAACTGACCTTTTAGTGAATATGACCCAGTAAAATCTAAATCAATCATAAAATCATAAACTTCATTTTTCAGATTATAAAAAAAATAAAAAAAAACAGAGTTCTTCTATTAGCTTTCACCTCTAATGCCAATAATACCAACACTTATGAATTTACTTCTTCTTTTGTTTGTTTTTTTAGGGTCACACACTCAGCATATGGAGGTTCCCAGGCTAGGGATCAAATTGGAGCTGTAGCCGCTGGCCTTCGCCACAGCCACAGCAACACTAGATCCAAGCCGCATCTGCAACCTACACCACAGCTCACCACAACAACGGATCCTTAACCCACTAGGCGAAGCCAGGGATCCTGCGTCCTCATGGATTCTAGTCAGATTCATTTCTGCTGAGCCTTAATGAGAACTCCTTAACTCATTTTAATTATTTGAAAAAATGTGTTTTCTTTCTTTTATTGGTCAGTATGATCTAAACATATGGGCCAAAATGTCAAAAATTTTCACTGCCAAAATCTCATCAAGATATACTGGATTAACTTCTATGACAAAAGATGGTAAAATGATACTCTTAAGGAATACCTGAAGATCACATATAAAATTTTTTTTTTTTTTTTTTTGCTTTTTAGGGCCACATCAGTGGCATATGGAGGTTCCCAAGCTAGGGGTCCAATCGGAGCTACAGCTGCCGGCCTATGCCACAGCCACAGCAACGCCAGATCTGAGCTGCGTCTGTGAACTACACCACAGCTCATGGCAACACTGGATCCTTAACCCACTGAGCAAGGCCAGGGATCGAACCCGCAACTTCATGGTTCCTAGACAGATTCGTTAACCGCTGTGCCAGACCAGAACTCCTAAACTTATGTTTACAGAAATAGGACAGACAAGATATATTGAAAAACTTCTTAGCACGTTTAGACCTAATGGCTAAAATTTACTTAGCCCCCCTTTAACAGCATAGATAAGTTACAAGATAGCAAAAAATTCTGCAAGGCCCAGCAACAAGAGGTAGCTGAAAACAGAGTATCAGCATAACACTGACCTGATGCTACCTTATGGGCACATGTGGTTCTTGATTATCAAGCGATGTGGATTTCAGGAACCACATGGGAAGAGAACCTGAATCCTTGGGACTGCATAAGCATAGGGGGATTTAAAACAGTATTCCTGCATGAAACCTGAAATCCTCAGAGGGCCAGGCCTTCAACAAAAAGGTAGATAACTAGGAACCTTATTGGTCTCAGCCTGGATCCTGATCCTGGGAGAGGAAAGTCTGTTGAGAACTGAATCAAAACAAAAATTAGGAGTTCCTGTTGTGGTGCAGCAGAAATGAATCTGACTAGGAACCATGAGGTTGCATGTTAGATCCCTGGCCTTGCTCAGTGGGTTAAGGATCTGGCGCTGCTGTGAGCTGTGGTGTAGGTTGCAGACGCGGCTCGGATCCCGCGTTGCTGTGGCTGTGGCATAGGCTGGCAGCTACAGCTCCTGTTAGACCCCTAGCCTGGGAACCTCCATATGCCGTCAATGTGGCCCTAAAATGACAAAAGCCAAAAAAAAAAAAAAAATTAAAGATACCCAAATTTGTAGGATGCAGCCAAAACAGTACTTAGTGGGACATTTATAGCCTTAAATATTTCTATTAGAAAAGATGAAAGCTGAAAATTAATGAGCAAAATATCTGTCTCTATTCCCTATAAAATATAGGTTGCTGCAAGGATTAAGTGCTAATGCTTTATTTGGAAGGTCCACTCCCAGGGCAGAAAGAATGAGGAAAAAGGAAAGTGAGGAAGGAAAGGTAGGACGCAAAGAAAGGTGATATGTTAGTACACTGGCCAGTGGCTTATTATAAACCAGGAGAGGGTGCAGTTGATTGTCTGGCAGGTGTATCCATTTGGCCACCCTTTTATATCTCTGGACAGGCAATCTAGAGAAATAGTGCCTCAAAACAGAGTCCTGAGAACGTGGCCCCTTTTATGTAGGCCTGAGGGAGAGTAACAGCAATTCTTGCAGAAAAGACTTAAAACCCGCCTGGATCTTTCACCTTTGTATTTCGAATGAAACAATAGCCTTAATCTGAAGTGGGAAGGACATAATGCCCTGTCATCTTGAAAGCACTGGAGAAAACCAAGCAGGGTAAACACAATAAAACACAACAAAAAATGCTGATAACCAAAGACAAAGAGAAAAAAGTTTAACACAGCCCAAAGGGTAAAATACATATTACATACAGGAGAATAAAAATAAGAATTACAGCAGAATTCTTATCAGCAACAATGAAAGCCAGAAAACAAAGATGTGACATTCTTAAAGAGCTGACAAAAAAAAAAAAAAAAAGGGCCACTCCAGGAGTTCCCATTGTGGCACAGGGGAAATGAATCTGACTAGGAACCAGGAGGTTGTGGGTTTGATCCCTGGCCTCAATCAGTGGGTTAAGGATCTGGCGTTGCTATGAGTTGTGGTGTGGGTCACAGACGCAGCTCCGATCCTGTGTTGCTGTGGCTGTGGTGTAGGCTGGCAGCTGTAGCTCTGATTTGACCTCCATATGCCGTGAGTGTAGCCCTAAAAAGTGAAAAAAGAAATAACTAAAGAAAAAGGCCATTCCAGAATTCCATATCCAGATTGGATTAAGATGGCGGAATAGAAGGACTGGAGCTCAACTTCTCTCCCGAAAAACAGCAAAACTACAACCAAATGCTGAGCAGCCTTCAACCAACTGGACTGTAAACTTCCAAAAAAGATATTCTACTCCAGAAGACAAAGAGGAGACCACATCAAGAGGTAGGAGGGGCGATTACGCGATAGAAGCAACCCCATACCTCCTGGGTGGGAAGCCCCACAGACTGGAAAGTAACTGCATCACAGAGATTCAGCTACTGGACTGAGAGTTCTGAGCCCCACGTCAATACCCCACACCTGGGGATCGGGCACAGGGAGAAAGAGCCCTTGGAGCATCTGGCATTGAAGGCCAGCAGGGCTTGTGTGCAGGAGCTCCACAGGACTAGGGGAAACAGAGACCCCATCCTTGAAAGGCACACACAGACTTTCACGTGCACTGGGTCCCAGGGCAAAGCAGTCTCCATAGGAATCCGGATGGAACCTGACTGCAACTCTTGGAGGACCTCCTGGGCAAACAGGGGTGACTGTGACTTCTTGTGGGGGAAGGACATTGGAGGTGAAGCTCTTGGGAACATTCATCAGCCTGCATTTCTCTGGAGGGGGCCATTTCTGGGAAAATCTGGTCCCTCCCATTAGCGCTGAGAAGCCCCAGGCCAAACAATAATCCAGGTGGGATCACAGCCCCACCCATCAGTAAACAGGCTGCCTAAAGACCCCTCAGGCACACAGCCAGCCTCTAATCTCATCCAGAGACAAAACCCCACCCATCAGCGGGATAAGAATCAACCCCACCTACCAGTGGGCAGGCATCACTCCCTCTCATCAGGAAGCCTACAGCAAGCCCCGCCCATACCAGCTTTAGTCAGAGGGGAGGCAAACGCCAGAACTAAGAAAGGCTACCACTCTATTGTTGGCAAAACGGTCACCACACCAAAAACCTATAAAAATGAAAAGACAGAAAACTCTAACCCAGATAAGGCAGAAAGAGAAAAGCCCAGAAAAACAGCTCAGTGATGAGGAGATTACCAGCCTCTCAGAAAGAGACTTTAGACTGTTGATGCTGAACATGATGCAAGGCATTGAAAATAGACTGGAGGCAAAGATTGATCATTTACAGGAAACACTGAGCAGAGAAATACAAGCTGTAAAAACTAAACAAGAAGAGATGCAAAATACAATAACTGAAATAAAAAATTCCTTAGAAGCAGCCAACAATAGAATACAGAAGGCAGAAGAACGAATCAGCAAAGCGGAGGACAGATTAGTGGAAATCACTAATGCAGAAGAGAAAAGAGATAAAAGATTGAAAGGAAATGAGCTGAGTCTCAGAGAACTCTGGGATACTGTTAAACGCACCAACATCCGTATTATAGGGGTGCCAGAGGGAGAAGAGAGAGAAGAGGACAGAAAAAATATTTGAGGAGATAATAGCCGAAAACTTTCCTAATATGGGAAAGGAACCACTAAGTCAAATTCAGGAAGTGCAACGAGTACCATATAAAATACCCAAGGAGGAACACCCCGAGACACATATTAATCAGAATTCCATATCCAGAGAAAATATCTTTCAAAAACGAAGGGGAAATGAAGACCTTCTCAGACAAACAGAACTTAGAATTTGTTAAAACAATCTTACTCTGTAAGAAATATGAAAGGAAATTATTCAGGTAGCAATACTGAATCTACACAAAAAATGAAGAGTACTAGAAATAAAATAAATGAAAGTAAAAATAAAATCATTTCTCCTATTTTTAATTGTTCACACACAGAAATAATGTTTTATCCACGGTCTAGGCACCTCTTAGTGCAGACAAGTTGTCACGTGATATTAATTTTGACAAATATATCATGTTTTTATAAGAAAGACATTACTGCAAAGAGATTAATTATCTCCAAATTAATCTATAATGAAAATCAACAGACTGTTTCATGATGAAAAGAAGAGTCAAAAATAGCCAGGAAAACTTGACATAATAGAAGGTGGAGGAACACAATTTCCTAAATATCAGGGTACTATAAAGCTTTTCTGAAATAAGCTAGTGTAAGATTGGTTTAAGAATAGATACACAAACAAAGAGAAAAGAATACAGGTCCAGAGGCAGTCCCCTATATACGGAATATTATGTATGATAGAGGTTGCACTGCAGATCAGTGGGAACAAACAGATGCTTCAATAAGTGGCCCTAGTACAACTGGATACCCAAGTGAGGAGAAAAGGTGAAACTGGATTCCAATCTCATATTATGCATAAAAATCAGTTCCAGATGGATCAAAGACTTTGTTTTATACCCATATATTACTGATTGACACAGTGACATAATCTCAAATGTACTATGCTAAATGAAAAGCCAGATTCAAGATGCTACATACTGGGAGTGCCTGTCATGGCTCAGCGGAAACGAATCTAACATCTATGAGGACACGGGTTTGATCCCTGGCCTTACTCAGTGGGTTAAGGATCCTGCATTGCTGTGGCCGTGGCATAGGCTGTCAGCTACAGCTCCGATTCGACTCCTAGCCTGGGAAACTCCATATGCTGCGGTTACAGCTCGAAAAAGACAAAAATAAATAAATAAATGGAGAGAGAGAGAGAGAGAGAGAGAGAGAGAGAGAGAGAGAGGGAGGGAGAGAGAGAGAAACTATATACTGTATGATTCTTTTAATATGACATTCTAGGAGTGGCAAAACTATACGGACAGAAATGGATCAGGGATTGTCTGGGGCTGAGGGTCGGGAATCAGGTTGACTATAAAGAAAGTTCTGGGGAGGATGGAGACTTTTCATACCTTGATTATGCTGGTGGCCACACAACTGTTGTGTTTGTTAAAAACTCACAGAACTATGCAGAAAAAAAGGAATACATTTTGCTGTATATGAATTACGCCTTAATAAAATGCCCAAAGGAAATTTCCTATTAAAAAAGTAACAATCATTAGGGAGTTCCCTTCATGGCTCAGTGGTTAATGAATCCGACTAAGAACCATGAGGTTGCGAGTTCGATCCCTGGCCTTGCTCAGTGGGTTAAGGATCCGGCATTGCCGTGAGCTGTGGTGAAGGTTGCAGACGCGGCTCGGATCCCGTGTTGCTGTGGCTGTGGTGAAGGCCGGCGGCTACAGCTCCTGTTAGACCCCTAGCCTGGGAGCCTCCATATGCCTTGGGTGCAGCTCTACATAAAGGCAAAAAGACAAAAACAAAAACAAAAACAAAAACGTAACAATCATTATTAATCTCTCAGCATGTGCCAGTCAGCATTTCTACATGTCTGTCACTTACTTTTCCACAGTCATCTTATGAAACAGATACTATAATGAACTGAAAAAGATTAGGAGAGACAGAATCATTCCTCACTTTCTTTTATTCTGTAAAGTTGCTTAAGTTCTTTTAAAAAATTCTTTAAATCTCCTCTTGAAGAGTAATTTTTTGATTAAACCTCCTTAATCTTCCTTACTTACAAGGTCATATCCATTCAGCAGGACAGTGCAAACATTCCTCTCTCTGTGACACTTTTCCCCCCACCTTCCCTAAGGCATATACCAAGGATCACACCCCCTACCACCTTGCTCACATGCACACGCCAACATATAAACACCGTTACAAAGAGAAGTGGCTTCTTTACACTGAGATTCTAGAATAATGCAGCTTCTGTAAGTAATGGGTATATAAAACTAGTCCCTTTTTTTTTCAAAATTAAAACTTCTTTTGAGATAACTGTAGATTCACATAAACTTGTAAGAAATATACGGAGACGTCTCTTACAACCAAATTGCCTCCAGTGGTAACATCTTGCCAAACTACAGAAGCCTGTCACAACCAAGATATTCACCTTTATACAGTCAAGATACAGAGCATTTCCATCACTGCAAACGTACCACTTCTACTTTGTTCCCAACTCCACCTCCTCCTTAGCCTCTGGCTACCGTTATTTTGTTCTCTATGTCTACAATTTTTTCATTTCAATAATGTTATATAAATGGAGCCATACAGTATGTAATGATTTAGGGTTTGCCTTTTTTTTTTTTTTTTTAAACTCAGAGTAAATCTCTGGAGATTGATCCAAAGAATGTTGCATTTGTCAATAGTTCTTTCCTTGGGTTCTCCACTTGGTTCCATTGATCCGTGTATCTCTCTGCTTGGTTACACTGACTGTATAATAAGCTTTGAAATTTGATAGAGTGATTCTTCTTACTTTAAACTTCTTTCATGGGCGTTCCCTTCATGGCTCAGCAGTTAACGAACCCGATTAGTATCCATGAGGATGCAGGTTTGATCCCTGGCCTTGCTCAGTGGGGTAAGGATCCAGCTTGGCCAAGAGCTGTGGTGTAGGTTGCAGACGCGGCTTGGATCCAGCACTGCTGTGGCTGTGGTGTAGGCTGACAGCTATAGCTCCTATTCGACCGCTAGCCTGGGAACCTCCATGTGCCATGGGTGTGGCCCTAAAAAGCAAAAACAAACAAACAAAAAACTTTTTATAGTTTTAGCTATTCTAGTTCTTTTGCCTTTCACCTAAATTTTAAAAGAATCTTACGTATAAGTGCAAAAAAAACTTGCTAGAATTTTGATGGTGATTGTGTTAAACCTCTACATTAATTTGGGGAGAATTAATATCTTTGCTATGTTGAGTCCATGAACACAATATGTCTCTGCATTTATTTAGACCTTCTTTGATTTCTTTCATAAGCATTTTATTGTTTTCAGCATACAGGTACTGTATAACACACTGTTAGATTTAAACTTAAGGTAGAAAGGATATTTAATAGTTTCTATCCATTCAGAAAGAAAGACACTTTAGAGTTTCCATAAGAGCATCTTCTTAGAGTCACAAACAGTTAAAGTGAAGACAGGAAGGTGACGGGACTTGTTCCAGGTAACGGAGGTTGATCTAGTAAGTAGACACCAAGTGTGGATTGCAGAGCCTGGGAATTAAGGCCAACTGGAGTTTTAATCCCAGCTCTGCTGTATTCCAGCCGGGAAGCCTTTGTCAGGGCAGCTTCTCTGAACTTGATTTTTCCCATCTCTGTAAAAGGGGGTCGTGAGACCAGCTTGGTAAGGTGACTGTGAGGATTAAATGAGATACTGTATGTAACACAGCTGTCCAAGATGAGAACATAATAGGAGGCGATTTATTGGGTTGGACTAGATACCAGATATTTCTTCAGTCAAGCGATCCTCTCCTTATAACATGCTGCCTCTCCCCTTCCTCCTACCCCAAAGCCAGCTCATTCCCTTAAGCCCTCTAATTAGCTAGATAAAAAGTGCAGACAGGACCTATGTAAAAAATGCTCTCCGAGCCAAGTGCAGTCCCCAGGGATGCAAAGAAACCCACATGGCCAATTACAACAGCATCATTTCATTTCCTGGGAGTGACTAATACCCAGAGACAGTCACTTAAGCACTAATTGCAAGAGAACAGGTAGAAATCATGTTAAATGAGCCCATCTTTATTTCTGGGGAAAAAGACAGCACGCCTCTCTGATCTATGGGCATCCTTGCTTCTTAATCTTCTACAGAAAGAGAGGATGGCATCCATTTCCAGTTGCATGTTAGATTTTGATTGCATCGGTAATTGTTCTTGAGCGAGTAGATAGATTTACAGCGTGGAACTGAATTTCCAGCGTGACAATGTGCCAGCTCCCTTCCATGAGCATGTGGTTTTTTTCCGAATTCAAGCAGGGCATGAAACAGCAGTGCCTGCCTAGTGCAGAGAAGCCAGCCACACCCACATGTTTCACTGTGGGCTTGCTAGACTTTCCAGGGTCTTGGTCCCCACTTCTGCACTGAGAGAGGGGAGGAGAGAGCCCCTCCTTAGGAGGGTTTTATGGGCTCTCATCAACGAGGGCTACTGTGCATCATCACTCCTCACACACCAGGCAGTTTTCTGCCTTCTTCCAACTGTTCTCCGATTCTTTTCTTCTCTCTTCTCCTTCCTGTCTTTAATCATCCACCCATCCAACAACAAAGTGAGACAGTTAAGTTGCACCACAACAGGTGTCAGGCGAGCAAGGAGGAAGATCGATTTCCTTCATTTCCTAATTATGCCCAAATTCCTTATCTGCAAGTGACCATGAGCAGTTCTTGCTGGTCAGCCTCAAGTCTCTCATCCTCCAAGAGCTGAGTTTACTCCCTCTGCAAACCAGCAGCCATGCTTTTTTTTTTTAATTTATTTTTTATTAGAGTGTAGTTGATTGACAGTGTTGTATCAATTTCTGCTGTACAGAATAGTGACCCAGTCATGCATATACATACATTCCCTTTCTTATGTCATCTGCCATCATGTTCTATCTCAAGAGACTGGATAGAGTTCCCTGTGCTGTACAGTAGGACCTCATTGCTTATCCATTCTAAATGTAATAGTTTGCATCTACCAACCCCCAACTCCCAGTCCATCCCATTTCTTCCCCACTCCCCCCTGGCAACCACAAGTCTGTTCTCTACACTTGTGAGTCTGTTTCTGTTTTGTAGATAGGGTCATTCATGCCATATTTTAGATTCCACATATAAGTGATAACACATGGTACTTGTCTTTCTTTCTGACTGACTTCACCCAGTATGAAAATCTCTAGTTGCATCCATGTTGCTGCAAATGGCATCATTTTGTTCTTTTTTATGGCTGCGTAGTATTCCATTGTATATATGTACCACATCTTCTTAATCCATTCATCTGTTGATGGACACTTAGGTGGCATCCATGTCTTCGCTGTAGTGAATAGTGTTGTGATGAACACATTATCTTTTTGAATTATAGTTTTCTCTGGATAGATGCCCAGGAGTGGGATTTTTGGATCATATGGTGGTTCTACATTTAGTTTCCTGAGGCACCTCCATACTGTTTTCCATAGTGATTGTACCAACTCACATTCCCACCAACACTGACGGAGGGTTCCCTTTGCCACCTCCTAGAATAATGACAATAAAAATAAAACAATGGAAGCTATTTAAACATCAGCCATTCTTATCAAAACGCCCTATCCCTCCTACTTAAATCCTACCTGTTCCCTAAGTCCAGGTCTAGTGTCACCTCTCAAAAAGCCTTCCTTAGCTACTTCAGTCCTCATTCAACTCCTGTTGCTTCTTTAGAAAAACACAAAGTTTACTTCAAAATTATACGCAAATTGTATTGTCATGTAGACTCCCTGTCCTGACTTAATGGTCCTGACCATTAAAGGTGACCAAATCTCTCATCTCTCTTGTATCCTCCATGGGTTCAACACTAGGCACAGACCTGGTTGCCTACTGGATACCCGCTTAAAACAGAAAACTCACTTTGAACTTCCGAACGCCAGTGTTTGCCTGAGGGCGTGAACTTGCTCAGCCATAGAAACATCTTTCCGTGGTGCTAGGGTTCAGTTCATCAGCGAACATATTTCTTGAATTCTCCTAGTGTTCCAGGTACTGAGCTGGCCACTGGCCATATCAGAAACACATTCTGTCCAGCGCAGTCTTCACCTCTTCTTAGTCAGAAGATGCCAACCCTCCTACAGCTGACTTCATTCTCATCGCAGAGATAATGGAAACAAGGCGCCTTGCAGCTGAGCCGGTACCTCATGCCTGTCAAGGCTCAGCTCAGGTTGGATTTCCTTCCATGACCTTCCTCAGACTGTGTATAAGTGCCTTCATTTCCCCAAAGAAATGAAATGAGGAATGCTAGAACTGACTAAGACGACTGCCTCATGGGATGATCTTTTGAATCTATTTCCTGTTGGCGGTTGGATGCTCTGATTGGCAGGCAGCTTTTTGATAGGCTCTTCCCACCCGTGCTCACCCCCGCCTCTGCCCGAGTCTGTGAGGTCACCCTCATTCTCATCATAGCAGCAGAGGGTCATGTTATGACTTTCACGGTGCTAGCTGCTTTTGCCTCCATGGGCCTCTTCTTCCATACAAAATATTAAAAATTATATGTCACGACTCTGTGGGTGGAAAGATGAATATATTATGTGTGAATATATTTTCTTTGACCTAAAGCTTTATTATTTGAGTCTGATTTTAAAGAAATTAAAACTTTCAAATTGGCACAACACTGTAAATCAGCTATACTTTAATATAAAAAGAGAAACTTTCTATGAGCCCTTGAAAGCATCATGGTTCCGAGGTACTATGCTTAGCCAGCCTGCGCTCATCCCTCTCTGGTCTGAACCTCCGCAGCACTGGTCAGCCTGTGCCCTTGGCACCAAGTTCATGCGGACTTGCTTTGGCCATAAGATATTACATATCAGACAGACAGAAGGGTTTGGGGCTCTTTGCTAGCTCTCTCGCATATGGCACAGTGCTCTGCCCAGAGCTAGGGCTCTATGTGTGGTGATGATGCAGCTGTGCACAATGGGGCAATTTCCTTGACTCAGTAAACCTCAGTCTCCTCATCTGTAGAATGGAGCTCCAGATTTAAACCCCCTCAAGGTGTTGCTTTGAGGATGAAATAAGATGCTTTGTGCTTAACACAGACTCTGGCACAAGATAAGCACTACACAAATATTAGCTTTTTTATCATGATGATTGAATTAGTCAGTCGTAGTTATAGAATGATAGGGTTTTGAAAGAACCACCACAGAACTATGGTTTTCACGTCTCACTGTAGCCAAAGCTACCCGTGAGATTTCATGGAAAGGTTTTAGAAGAAGACAGATGTGGATTTGAGTCCTCCCACCACCACTCGCCAGCCGGGTGACATGTGACACATATTTAATATCTCTGAGACTTCGTTTTCTCATCTGTAAAGTCAAGTCAAAAAGTAGCCCCCCCCCAAAAAATTGTCCCGGGTCCCCCCCTGTCACCAGCTGCCTTCCTTTTTTTGCTGAGGACAAAGACTAGTCTAAGCAAATCCTTCCTACTTGTATGTGGTTACAAAAGCCTCAGAGTCCTCATGGGAGACCAGAAGATTCAGTCCTAAGCTCAAGAATGTGAGCTCTGCACCCCAAAGCTCATAACAGCAGTATTCACAACAGTCAAGACATGGGAGCCACCTAAACAAACGCCCATCGACAGAGGAATGGATAGAGAAGATGTGGTGCATACACACAATGGAATACCACTCAGCCATAAAAAAGGATAAAATAATGCCATTTGCGGCAACATGGATGGACCCAGAAATTATCATACTAAGTGACGCTAGTCAGACAGTGAAAGACAAACATCATGATATCACTTATATGTGGAATCTAAAAAAAGGATACAAAAGAACTTATTTGAAGAGCAGAAATAGACTCCCAGACTGTGAAAAATTTATGGTTACCAAAGGGGCCAGGTGGAGGCGGGGAGAGATGGACTGGGGGTTCGGGACTGGCATATGCACAGGGCAATGACTGGTCAATGGGGACCTGCTGTACAGCACAGGGACCTCTACCCAGTACTCTGCGATGGCTATGTGGGAAAAGAATCTGAAAGAGCATGGATGTGTGTACACGTATAACTGAATCACTTCGTTGAACAGCAGAAATTATTGCAACCTCGTAAATCAATTATACTTCAATAAAACTTAAAAAAAATAAAAAAAGAATGCTAGCTCCTTTCCCCTCTTCCATCCCTGTTAAAATACCAACACCGCGGACTGGAATGTGTAACGCACAAGTCCTCCATCGGTCATTAACACCTTGGCATAAGCTTGCTTCTCATTTCCAGAGAGCAGCTCCTGCAGCTGGTAAAAGGAGAGAGATCTTAGAACAAGGCTGGAAGTTCCCGCTGTGGTTCAGCAGGTTAAGAACCCGGCTAGGATCTGTGAGAATGCGGGTTCGATCCCTGGCCTCGCTCAGTGGCACTGTCGCAAGTGGCGGCATAGGTAGCAGAGGCGGCTCAGGTCCTGAGTTGCCCTGGGTGGTGGAGGCAGCCGGCTGATTCGACCCCTAGCCCGGGAATTTTCTTATGCCCCAGGTGTGGCCCTAAAAAAAAGAAAAAAATAAAAATAAAAAAGAATGCAGGGCTGGGGGCAAAAGCCTGAGCGCTGAGGCCTGGCAGTGTTTCTTCCCCGGGTGCCTCTGTGGTGTCTGCGACACTGGCCTTTCCACAGTTCGATGGACTCCTCCTGGTTTTAGCACAACTGCACTCCCTGTAGACCTCTTCTCTAATAAATGAAGTCACAGGGTGTACATTTCAGTTCTTTCAAATCCTCATGGTCAGTGGCCAAGTGTCAATTGACCTAAACACTGGAAACAGCCATCACGCGTGTGGCCTAGTGAGCACTCATATTTGCTAGTGATACGTCCTAACCACACGTGGATGGCCTTGATGAGAGCCCAGGACTCTGATCCCAGTCCTGTCTTTGCCACATACAAGCAATGTGAGCGACATCACTTATTCTTGGGAGGCCTCCACTTCTATTTTTCCTTTAAATTTAAATAAATGGGAGTTCCTGTCATGGCTCAGTGGAAACAAAACCAACTAGGACCCTTGAGGGTGCGGGTTCGATCCCTGGCCTTGCTCAGTGGGTTAAGGATCCGGCGTTGCCGTGAGCTGTGGTGTAGGTCGCAGACGCAGCTCGGATCCCGCGTTGCTGTGGCTGTGGCGAAGGCCGGCGGCTACAGCTCCTGTTAGACCCCTAGCCTGGGAACCTCCATATGCCGCGGGTGCGGCCCTGAAAAGCAAATAAATAATAAATACATTTGAATAACAGACCATTAGGGTTGCGTGCATGATGTTGTGAAGGTCAAGCTGATAATGTCCGGCACATAATTTTGCAAAAGCGTCACATCTCAGCTCCATAGGGCCACACTACATAAGAAATTGCTGGAAGTTGGGGAACAAACCAGGAGCTGTGGTGCCTTCCGGTTGTCACCCGAGCTGGGGACTGAACCATCACCCATCCTGACCAACACAGTCCCAGGCAGCCTGCCTGCTTCACGTGCTGGCAAAGCTGAAGTCTGGATACACCCTGCTGGGTTTGAGACCCTGCCAAAACAGAGGAAATACAGCTGACAAGAAAATGACCGCAAAACAAGGCAAATTCTAATGTGACCAGCAGTGTCTATGAAACAGGGCTGCCTGAGAAGGAAGCAACAGAAAGAGCAGGTCCAGAAGAACACTCTAAAAAATGAGGAGATGAAGAGATATACATGTCTTTTAAAGCTGAGAGCAATATTATAAAGATTCCAATTCATCCCATATAAATTTTTTTTGGTGGAGGGGGTTGCACCCGAGGCATAAGGAAATTCCCCAGCCAGGGACTGAATCTGAATTGCAGCTGTGACCTACACCATGGCTGCAGAAATGCCAGATCTTTAACCTGCTGTGCCAGAGCGGGAACTCCCTCATCCCTTATTTTTAGTAAGTTTAATTTCAATGGAATTTTCATTGGCTCTTAAATTATGATATAAATTTCA
This sequence comes from Catagonus wagneri, assembly GCA_004024745.2. Classification (NCBI taxonomy): domain Eukaryota; kingdom Metazoa; phylum Chordata; class Mammalia; order Artiodactyla; family Tayassuidae; genus Catagonus; species Catagonus wagneri. The sequence continues at coordinate 11,442,340 of PVHT021183556.1, read as the reverse complement.
CCTGTAAGGAAAAAATGGCAAGGAACAGTCGACAACACAATAAATGGAGAAAGAAAATAAAGACCATAAAGGGACAATAGGCAATGAGATAAGAGGCTCAATTGCATATCAAAGAAATGCAGCTCTCTAATCCTTGATTCCACTTCTGCACACACACAGCCTGCATTTGGAGTTTATTCTGAACATTGGCGAAGAGATAATGTCGGGAGTCAGAAGGATACCTCCCAGAAAATGGAAACCTAGGAAAAGACAGGTAATTTCATAACACACATTCCACTTACAGATAACCCACAGGCTCCTGGTAAGCGTCTTCAGAGGAAATACTGAAAACCCTAACCTAAGGTGCAGGCAAAGTGAGTGCACAAAGAATCATTCTGGAAGTAGCAGCTTTCCGCTTCTTGATGTGGAAAAGGGTGGGCTAGGTACTGCAGGGAGAGGCAACATCAAATGTTTTTTTTGTTGTTGTTGTTTTTGTTTTTGTCTTTTTGCCTTTTATCTAGGGCCGCACCCGCGGCATATGGAGGTTCCCAGGCTACGGGTCTAACAGGAGCTGTAGCCGCCGGCCTTCGCCACAGCCACAGCCACGCGGGATCCGAGCCACGTCTGCAACCTACACCACAGCTCACGGCAACGCCGGATCCTCAACCCACTGGGCAAGGCCAGGGATCGAACCCGCAAGCTCATGGTTCCTAGTCGGATTCGTTAACCACTGAGCCACGACGGGAACTCCAAGTGTTTGAAGAGAACGTGAGGTGTGTGTGAGCAAGCCTCCAACAGACCCCATTCAACTCTCTGTGTCGGAAGCACAAGGACCCGCAGGAGGCAGGATCTCTGGGAGCGGTGCCGGGAATGTACACACTTAATAAAGCTTCCTCGGTTATGCTCACGCTCGCCAAAGTTTCAAGAGAACCAGCACTTGAGCGCCTGCCAGCCAGACATCCAGGGCTGCTCTTGGACAGGGCCCACGGGTCCTCTGGGGTGGGGCCAAGGGTGGACGGCTGGGTCAGCACCCAAGACCGCTGTTAGCAAAAGATGCTTCCTGGCCTATTCCGTGTGCACGTGCGCTTGGCTCCTTGGAGGCAGGCACGGATGGATACCTTGCTTTTAAAGAAGTGGGGGAGGGCACCTGGAGGAATGTGGCTCGATGGTCCCTGTGACCTCTCTCTTGTCAACTCAGCTCCCAGCCCTGCTTTTCATCTGCTGCCTCCCGAGCCTCAAACTGAGTCACCGGGACCCACATCTGGATCATGGGGGAAATGGCCATGAAAGGATGAAGCTCTGGAGCCTGAGAAAATCCTTGCAATGCAAAAAATAAAAATAAAAAAGGGAAAAATTAACAAAAGGTAAAAAACTAAAGATGGTTTGGCTTGAGGGACAGCACGGTCGGACAGTCGGACCTTCCTCAGTGTGGCTACGGCCAGTTGGCAGAGACGACGGTTTACTCAAGGAATTAACTGAGAAATAAGCTGTTCCGACCACAGTCAACTCAGCTGCCAAAACCTCAATAATTTTTCTACCCTGCAATGATCTTAGGAAAAGAATCGCTCCAGCTCTGCCCCGGTGTCAGTTACTCCCTCTGGACTTTGTGTTAACCCTTTCGGAAGATTAAAACACGATTCTGCTGAACAAGAATAAAAAGCCCTCGACTGCAGGGGAAAAGCTCAAAAATGCCTAAAACACTACAACCGGTGTGACTGCACTTCTGTCAAGGTCGAAGGCAGGCGAAACGAGTCCACGGTTTAGAAGTTGAGAGAGTGGTTACTTGGTTTGAGGGGAAGGGGGCATGGGGAGCCTCTGGGTGCTGGTAGTGCTAGTTCTTAATCTGGGTGCTGGACACCCAGGGGTGCTCATTTTGTAAAGATTCCAGCTGGACACTTAGGGGTACTTTTTCTATGGGTATATTATACTTCAATAAAAATTTTTTTAGTAAAAAAAAATCATATATATATGATTCTGCAGCTTCTCAGAACTGAGAGGCTGGGTGCCGCAGTAAGCTTCCAGATGGAGTCGGCAGGGGTCTCTCCCCCCCCCACACGTTTTTCCCTCTTTACGTCTTTTCACGAGATTAATTTAAGCCAAGATACTGGTGTTCATTAGCATCACGGTTCTCACTGATGCACTCTTAGGTCCCAGGCTTCCGGAGACTGAGGTCTTCCACAGACAAATTTGCTGGGGAGATGAATCAGTGGTGGGGGCGGGGGGACTGCGAGGCTCTGGACCCCGCGGGTCGCTGGAGCTGTAACCTAACGGTGTACCCTTGGCAGCTGAGGCAGGATCCCCTGCTGACTTGTCAAACTCTCACGTGGATGTTAAGAAGATTAAGATAACAGCATGCCTAACATAGCTAATAAGAAAGACTTAAAACGACTGGCAAAAATAGACTGAGTTATGAAACGCTTATTAGGGATAATGACTCCGGGTCACAATAGTAGCATATAGGGTCAGCTTCGTTTTGCTCACTGAAAAGGGGAGAGGGGGAGCCGATGGCGACCAGGCAGGGGAGATGCTCCCTGGGCATCGGCCGGCCAGGCGGAGACACAGCCAGCTGGCAACGCCCCCACCATGCCCCAGCAGTGATGACCACCAGTTTGGAAAGGGGACTAGGGGACACAGAGGTGCCAGGTCACACCCAGCATCTTGGACACGGGAGGAGGTGCTTCTCTGCCCAAACATCCTAAATAGATTTTTCTCTATGCATAGTCCTCCTCCTGTCCAGCCTGGGCACATCAGCGACGTGCCCAAGCTCTTCCTGTTTGTTTTTAGGGACAAAAAGAGCGCAATTTCACTCCCAGGGAAGTAGTTACGGACCCTCTGGGACCCGGGTGGGGGAGCACGCTGCACGCAGCTCCTTCAGTACCATCCTGCCCACCTCTGGCCGCGGTGCTCTTTCGGTGGCCCTGGGCCGGCTGCAGGCTGGAGCGGGAGACGTCCTGCTGGCCTCCCCTCCATGCCTCCCATCTATCAGAGGAAGGATCACCTGGACGCCTCTGGGACTTTCTCAAGCCCCTTGATTGCCCCTCATCAAACCCTCCTGCTTTTCAACAGGAGGGAGACAAGGGTGGGTCTGCGAAGAGAGAGGATGACGGCCTTAACAAGGGCCTGATCAAAGACGAGCCTTTGGGGAAGGTGCCGAGGGGCGAAGCGAGTTAAGGATCCTGCCTTCACGCAGCTGGGGCGTAAGTGAACACGGTGGCGTGGGTTAGTTCCCTGGCCCGGTAACTTCCACATGCCATGGGTGTGGCAAAAAAAAAAAAATGGGCCTTTTGATTTTTCTTTTTTTTTTGGCTCAAAGTTCCCAGGCCAGAGAATGAACCCACAGCACCACACAGATGGCCAGATCCTTAACCTGCTGCACCACAGCGGGAACTCCCTTTTTGATCCTCAGATGGGAGCATAAGCAGCAGGGAACTCTCCTACGTTGCTAGAGAAAGGATGTTTTAAAATCGAAAGCAGCAGTTCCCTTTGCGGTGCAGCAGAAACAAATCCGACTAGGAACCATGAGGTTGCGGGTTCGATCCCTGGCCTTGCTCAGTGGGTTAAGGATCTGGCGTTGCCGTGAGCTGTGGTGTAGGTCACAGATGTGGCTCGGATCTGATGTTGCTGTGGCTGTGGCATAGGTGGGCAGCTGTAGCTCCAATTCGACCCCTAGCCTGGGAACCTCCATATGCCGCAGGTACGGCCCTAAAAAGCAAAAAAAAAAAAAAAAAAAAAAAAAAAAAAAAAAAAAAAAAAAAAAAAAAAAAAACAAAAAAAACAAAAAAAAAAAAAAA
>PVHT021183556.1:11428062-11438470 GCA_004024745.2 Catagonus wagneri | reverse complement strand
GCCAAAAAAAAGAAAGAGAAGAAGAAGGGGGAGGAAGAGGAGGGTGAGAGGGAGGAGGAGCAGAAAAAGGATGACACTAAAATTCAAGCAGACTGTATAGACTAGAGAAGTAGATTGAGGTACGGACTCTGACCACTAGCCTCTACTCCTTGGGAAGTGGATTCTGAGATAGCGGTCTGCCCCCGGGAGGTTTATGGGGTGTGCCCTCAGGATCACACCTTGGGGCGAGGTGAGGCAATCCCAGTGGAGCTGGGAGAGCTCTGGACAGTCGCCCTGAGTCAGGGTGGCCTGCCGGTGGGTGCGGGCTGCTCCCAGAAAGGAGGCGGATCCCACAGCAGGGCTGAGACTGGGCTGTGAGCCGTCAGCACACCCAGCACAGGACGATCAACTGGAATTTTATTTTATTTTATTTGCTTTTTAGGGCCGCACCTGTGGCGTATGGAGATTCCCAGGCTAAGGGTCGAATTGGAGCTACAGCTGCCAGCCACAGCCACAGCCACAGCCACAGCAATGCAGGATCTGAGCCGCGTCTGTGACCTACACCACAGCTCACGGCAACACCAGATCCTTAACCCACTGAGCAAGGCCAGGGATCGAACCCACAACCTCATGGTTCCTAGTTGGATTCGTTTCCACTGAGCCACGATGGGAACTCCTCAACAGGAATTTTAAAATATGCTTTAATATCAAACAGAACAGCCCCCATCTCATTTTGGCTTTTCATCCGTATTTATTCTTCCAGATGAAATTTAGAATTCTCTAGTTCTGGATAAACTCTAATTTGGAATTCTATTCACTTACATATTAAAATGAATAAAAGTGATATCTTCGCAATGTAAAGACCCTCTATCTAAGCATGTATAACTTCAAGTCAGTTAATTTTTGTAACTTTCCCTCTGTCTATTCTATACATTTCCTGTTCAATGTATCCCTAGGTACTTTCCATTTTTGTTGTCACTGTGAATGGAATTCACATGGCATTCCAATTCCAATGATGGCTGATGTATAAAGAAGTTACAGATTTTAATATACTTTAGGTTTAACCAGCCACTTTCCTGCTCTCTTTTTGGAGTTCTAGTAATTTGTTTTAGCTAATTCTTTTGGGTTACCCAGGTATATATAAAATCACCTCCTGGGAGTTCCTACTGTGGTGCAGTGGATTAAGAATCTGCCTGCAGGGGCTTTGGTTGCTGTGTAGGTGCAGGTTTGATCCCCAGCTCCTGCGCGATGCATTAAAGGATCTGGTGTTGCCACAACTTTGGGGAAGGCTGCAGCTGCAGCTGCAGTTCAGATTCAAACCCCGGCCTGGGAACTTCCAGAAGCCCTGGGTGCAGCCATTAAAAAAAAAAAAAAAGGTCATCTTCATTTACTTACTCTCCTTTCTAAGATGCATAACTCACCTTTTCCTTGGCTAATTGCACTGGCTATTATTTCTAGAACATTGCTAAATTAGTGAAGATGCTTTGTCAGAACATGACAGGCTGCCAGATCTTTCTTACCAACAGAAACATGGAACTTTAAAGCCCTGTGTCAGCCTCCTCTTCCTCTCCACTGGTGCTCAAACACTTGCAGAGAGAAGTAAAATCTGATTCAGGTAGCTGTGAAAAAGCAATCTTGGGAGAAACGGGCAAGAAGAGTGCTTTCTCTCGGTGTTGCCTTAGGAAAATGATGCAAGAAGGAGAAGATGGGATTGAAGAACTGCTTTTAGTCTAATTATGAGGTTCCTACATTTTATAGCATCTTAATTAGTCTCAAGAGGATGCTTAACCGAGTCACCGCTAGGCTCCCTGGTGAGGGCTAGGTCAGAGCCATTGTAAATTTGTTCAGTTTTACAGCACCCTAGATAGCTCTGCCTTTCAGGGACACAGTGAGGGTCCCCGTGGGGCCTTTACCTGGCATTTTGTGCTTGATTTCAATTCAAACCCGTATTCACCCCTGACAGGCAAACGGGAGAGGAGATTTATCTCTTGGTTCTATTTCCGACCCATTCAAAAATAGAAGTCAGGGAGAGTTCTCAGGAGTGGACACTGGTTCAGCTGGGAGACTGGGTGCCTGGTTTCCACTGTGACAAGGTCAAAGGAAATCAACCAGGCACTGTTACCGCTATAATTGCCCAGGCCGGGTGTCTCCTCTCTCTCCCCTTGGTACGGAGTCTCATTAGGCTTCAGAATTGTCAGTGTTAGAAATACATGACATATCTGGGAGTCAGAGGCTGCCCTTTCTTTTGCTCAGTCCTCTTCTCCTCACATCTGTACACACACTCTTTTCATAATTTCTCAAACACACATGAATGTGATCATATCCCATGCTGTGGAGGCAATGCCACTGGATCAAAAGCATGGAAGTTAGGGGCACCAACCCGCACACAGTGGGAAAATTTGTGCATAACTTTACAGTCAGCCCTCTGCATCTGTTCTGCATCTGCAGATTCAATCAGGTTCTGACTGTGTAGTCCTATATGAGGTATTTATTTTAAAAAATATGGGAGTTCCCTGGCGGCTCAGTGGGTTAAGGGTCCAGCATTGTCACTGCCGTGGCTCTGGTTACTACTGCAGCGAGGGTTCGATCCCTGGCCCAGAAACTTCCATATGCTGCAGGCGTAAACCCCCTCAAATCTGCATATGAGTGGATCTGTGCAGTTCATACCCAAGTTACTCAAGGGTCAGCTGTACATCAGTTCATAAATATTGATACCAAACCAGAAATCAGGCTGGCTGCTGCTCATTCAGCCACGTCTGATGGTCCAGATATAGAAATCAGCCTTCTCTCCTTCCTCGGCTGACTGTGGCCTCCTGTGTATGTTATTTTGTCTCCTGGCCACCTGTACCCAGGTCTCATCACCCCGGGGTCCTCGGCACCACTTAGGAAAAGCAGCTGTGGCCCTACACCTTGGTCAGCCTCTGGGGTCAGGACATCAGAGCTTGTCCTCTAGCTTTGTCTCCAGGACACCAAACATCCTTGAGAGAAGTGACTCAACGCATTGGAACAAATTCATAGTTTCTACTTTCTGTCAAGCCTCTCAAGGGCTAGGGACAAACATGCAACTCACGTTTTAATTTTTCACTTGTCTCCTGAGCTTTTGATGCCACATGTACTACAACTTCTCAAATCCATCTGCGGAGCCAGTTTTTTTTTTCCAACTATGACATGTACCAGTCTTTTGTTTTAAATGTAAGAAAAATAAATTATAAAAAGAGGAAAAAAAACCCTCAAATGCCAAGAAAATACATGCCCCAATTGCTATGATTGTATTCAACAGACAAAGTTTCTCTGTCATACTGCGATAAACGTCTCTAAACACTCTCTTCCAAAACCAGTGACAAACCGTCATTGCCCTGTCATGGCACCTGTCCACTGACTGCACGTTCTAGCCTTGTCACCAGCAAACTGAGGTCCACTTTAGGCAAGGATTCTTCACGCCCTGTGATCTTACGTAACAAGACAATCTCACACTTGTATGACGCTTAACTTTTTGTAGCACTCAAACCTTCTCCCTCACGTGACTCTCCAATAACACTATCCTGCGCTGATTGGGCAGTTTCTCAACAAAACCCATGTGTCGGGCAAGAAATTCGGATCCTGGCAGAGATTCGGTGATGTAGCCAAACCGGGGCATGGGGAAGCTGAACTCACTCATCGGAAGTCTTCTGATTCAGGATCCCGAGTTCTTCCCACTCCTTAACGGAGCCACATATGAAGCAAAAACCTGGATACTGGTCTACACAACGAGCCTAATCTCACAGACCTGGTTCACAAAGCGTGTTAAGTGCTCATACTACAAAAGTCCCTTTCCACCTTTCTTGACCTCACGTCCTTGAAGAGAAGGCCTGCCGACTTGTCCAGAGCGCTGGGGCTCATGATACAGTTTTCCACTGCATCACTGTGTTAGGAAAAAATTTCGAATGATCCATAGTTCTCAAAAACAATAGCAAATATCCAACTGCAGCAACGTCACTAAAAACTCTCAATAAACCCTTTGAGATGCAACTAGAGAGTCTCATACTGAGTAAAGTAAGTCAGAAAGAGAAAGACAAATACCATATATCATTTACATGTGGAATCTAAAATATGACCCGAATGAACCTATTTACAAAACAGAAACAGACTCATAGACATAGAAAACAGACTTGTGGTTGCCTGGGGGCGGGAGGAGGGAGAGTGATGGACTTGGAATTCAGGGCTGGTGAATGCAAACTATTAAAGTTAGAATGGGATAAGCAGAGTTGCCATCATGGCTCAGCACAAACGAATCTGACTAGTATCCAGGAGGACGCAGGTTCAATCCCTGGCCTCGCTCAGTGGGTTAAGGATCTGGCATTGCCAGGAGCTGTGGTGTAGGTCAAAGACTTGGCTCAGATCTAGTGTTGCTGTGACTGTGGTGTAGGCCGGCGGCTACAGCTCCAATTAGACCCCTAGCCTGGGACCCTCCACATGCCATGGGTGCGGCCCTAAAAAAAAAACCACAAAAAAAAAAAGAAAGAAGAAGAATGGGATAAGCAATGGGGTCGTACTGTACAGCACAGGGAACTATATCCAATCTCTTGGGATAGATCATGATGGAAAATTATTTTTAAAAAAAGGATGTATACTATGCGTGACAGGGTCATCATGCTATACAGCAGAAAGTGACACAGCACGGTAAATCAAGTATCCTTTATTTTGGAAAAACCTGAGAAGTGAAGCAAATTATCTAGGCTCCGTGGCCAGAGAAAGGTGGCCCTGCTCACTTAGCTGATGTTTTCCAAACCTGCGGGCCCTGACTGACCCAGGAAGGGGTGTGCTGCAATGGTAAGAATTCGGTTCCGGAGTCAGAGGTCCTAGTTTGAATCCGATCCTTGCCACTCCTAACTGGGGAACAGGACTGGATCTCGCTGTGCCTAATAGTACAGGAATTATGGAACCATAGTAGATGTAAATAGCTTAGCACAGAAGTGCTGGAAAGTACCTATCTTTGTAAACAGAAGAAAAAAAAAAAAAAAACACTCTACCAGGCATCTGCCTGCATCTTTTCCAAAAGCCCCTTCTGAAAAGATCTTTTATTTATTTTTGCCCCACACTGATTCTGCAGTATTAAAACAGCTTCAGGTGGAGTGAAAAACCTATGGGAAACCACACAGGGAAAAGGAGAAATAGTAAGAGTTGCACTGAAGTCCGAATTAGCCACTGGACCTCAAGTGGACAGCCGGAGGGCTGACACGTCCACGGTGGGTCTGCTGTATTCACGGTGGCTATTCCCAACGAGCTAACACACGGAGAAGATGCATCACGTAGAACCAGAGTGTTTCCACCTTTTCTGGCTTTGATTCCTATCCTAACACTTTATTCTCTAACGAGCCATCTCAGAAGGCAGGGGAATATAACCATCTTCAAGGAAGCACTGTAACATATAATTAGGACAATTCAGATTTTTTGTCTTTTTTATTTTTTTTTTGGCTTGAGTTGCTCCACTTGGCTGTCTACACTGATCACAAGACTCCTTTTTCTCAGGGCTGTGTAGTTAAGCCAAGTAACTGAGTACAAACCAGGACAGGCTTTCAATCATACAGATGTTTCACACCATGTTTACTTTTCTGGCACCAAAAGAAACTTGGATACTTTTTTTAGTTTACAAGACCACATTTAAGTGCTTTTAGATAATTGATTTTTTTCAAATTTTCTTTTCTTTCCTTTTTTTCACTTTTTTTAGGGCCACAGAACCAGCATATGGAGGCAGGTTCCCAGGCTAGGGGTCGAACTGGAGCTGTAGCTGCTGCCCTACACCACAGCCACAGCAATGCTAGATCTGAGCCACATCTGTGACCTACCCCACAGCCTGTGGCCACACTGGATCCTTAATCCAGTGAGCAAGGCCAGGGATCAACCCTCATCCTCATGGATACTAATCAGGTTCTTGACCGCTGAGCCACAACGGGAACTCCCAGAATTTTTTTTCAAATCTTAAATTTAAATATTTAACAACATGAGGCCCAGGGTGATCTTTGCCTGAATGTATCTCTGAAGGTCAAAACTGGACCAACAACTTCAAGAGCCAAAGTCACCACAACTTCCGAGTCTCTGTGACAGGGAGAAAACCCAAACTCGCACTTCTGCTATTTATACACAATACGGCACAGTTGATTAGGATCTTTGGATCCGCCACTGACTCGTTTTATCACCTCATGTAGAACTGGACTTTGAGTGTTTTCCATTTAATTCAGCAAATATTTATCCAGTACTTACTACTGTGGTGGGACCCAAGGATTCAAAGGTGATAAAGACCGATTCAGATAAGGCCCGCAGAATATAATATAAAGCTTAAGAGACATCACCTAAACCATCTCCGTGATTCTGCTGATGAAGAATTAACACTTGGAGAGAAGGAACCTTCCCAGAACCCCACAATAGATGGCACAAACCTTTATTTAATTTTTTTTTTATGAGGCTGCACCTGCGATATATGGAAGGTCAAATTGGAGCTGCAGCTGCTGCAACTGCTCGCCACATCCACAGCAACACTACACAGCAGCTTGCAGCAACGCTGGATCCTTAACCCAGTGAGAGAAGCCAAGGATCAGACCCACATTTTCACAGACACTATGTCAGGCTCTTAACCTGCTGAGACACAACGGGAACTCTGACAAACGTAAACCTTTAAAAGTTGTGCTGCTCAAAGCAAGGAGATCCTGCTGTGTAGCACCAGGAACTATGTCTAATCACTTGTGATGAATCTATATGTGTATGGGTCACCACGCTGTGCAGTTGGAAAATTGACAGAAATCTGTAAACCAGCTATAATGGAAAAATAAAATAAAATAGATGAAACCTGAAAAAAAAAATGGAAAAGACACTTGTACTCCCAAGTTCATTGCAGCACTCTATGCAATAGCCAAGTCATGGAAACAACCTAAATGTCCATCGACAGAGGAGTGGATAGGGAAGATATGGTACATACATACACACAATGGAATATTACGAGCCATTAAAAGGAACAAATTACCAACATTTATAGCAACATGGATGGACCTAGAAATTATCATGTGAAGTGAAGTCAGTCAGACAAGGAGACACCAATATCAAATGCTATCACTTACATGTGGAATCTAAAAAAAGGCCACAATGAACTTCTTTGCAGGATAGATACTGACTCACAGACTTTGGAAAACTTATGGTTTCCAAATGAGACAAGTTGGGGGGTGGGGGGATGCACTGAGGGTTTGGGATGGAAATGATATAAAATTTGGTTGTGATGATTTTTGTACACCTATAAATGTAATAAAATGCATTGCTATTAAAAAATAAAAAAAAAATCTATACACACACAAAAAAGTTGTGCTCCTGGAGTTCTCTTGTGGCGCAGCTGGTTAAGGATTCAGCATTGTCACGTCACAGCAGTGGCTCAGGTTGCTGCTGTGGCCCGGGTTTGATACCTGGCCCAGGGAACTTCCAGGTGCCATGGGCATAGCCAAAAAAAAAAAAAAAAAAAAGTCATGCCCTGAGCCAGGTTAATTCAAAAGCTTGAAATCATGGTCAAATACAGTGCCATTATTTTTAAAGATAAAAGTAGAAAATGAAAGAAATGATAGGAAATAAGAGTGGTTCCCTGTTCTGTAGCTTTAGGGCTTAGCTGTCAATCCACTTCCCAGCTGGACGCTGTACACTCAGCTCTCTGCATTCTTTCTGCACAGGACCACCCCCTTCACATAAGTCACCTGTAGATTCTTCAACCTGTCCCCTTGGTTCTGAAGGCAGAAGTCAAGGTCACGGTGACCCTCACTATGTCTTCAGCTTTACTCTAGGTAAGTCAGATCTTTTTCATTTTTTTATTTTAATTTTATTTATTTTAATTTTATTTTTTTCTCTTTTTGCCTTATCTAGGGCCACACCAGCGGCATATGGAGTTTCCCAGGCTAGGGGTCTAAGAGGAGCTGTAGCCGCCTGCCTTCGCCACAGCCACAGCCACGCGGGATCCGAGCCGCCTCTTCAACCTGCACCACAGCTCACAGCAATGCCAGATCCTTAACCCATTGAGCAAGGCCAGGGATCGAACCTGCAACCTTATGGTTCCTAGTCGGATTCGCTAACCACTGAGCCACGACAGGAACTCCTAGGTAAGTCAGACCTTTAACCCAGAGTAATAAAGACCCAGTTTTCATGCTGAAGATTTTTGCAATCTAAGGAGCTCTCAAGACAGACTTGAGTGCAGATGTTTGTATTTAAAACTTAGGTCATAATTATGAAATATGCTTGCTAATTACATTTAAAAGATCACATTAGTCAAGTCACTTCTTTTGTGAAGACTTTTTGACACCCTGCCCCTTCAAATTGGAAAAACAACCTCTTCCAACGATGCCTGTGCAATATCATAGCCCTTCCTTGGGCTCAGTTATGTGTTGGTCTCCATCTTAAAATCAGGGTCTGCTTGCGTCTGCCACGCAGTAGGCTCTCAATATGTTTCTTGCATAAAGTAAATAAAAGATATTTTGAGATCCTAGTCCACTCTGGGGTGGCTTCCCAGAAGAGGAAAGCTGGGATTTATTTTAAGAAATGGAAATGATTCGGTGGAAAGAGGCACATTTCTTCCATTGGTTCCTTCACTACGCCCAGAAAATAGGAGCAGGGCTTGGAGTTGGGTGCTGAGAAGGGGACTGGGGAGAGGAAGGGCATTTGCTATTCCTGTGATTCTCCCATGACTGGAGGGAGGGTCTCAGAGGCAGGTTCACCCCACCGAGGTCAAGGATGAGAACAGGAAAGGCATTCCTGGCCCTCGACACCATCAAGCCATAGGTTCTCTGTGCACGACACCTTTGAACCGAAGCTTTCCGGTGACTTTGGGAAATCACTTCCATCTGGATGCTGGAGTGAGTCCCAGGAAGGCAAGATGCAATTTCTTCAGTTTGGACTTGGCCCGGATGGTTGAGCTCATGCTCTGACCCTGATGAAACACGACTGTCCAAGAACACTGACGGATGCAACATGGGTAAATCCAAGAGCGTGGTTCTAATTCTTAAGCACATGGTGAGAGACAGAAGTCACGCTACGACGCAGCCGATGGTTTGAGAGTAGGGCCGACTCTGCGTCCTGGGCACTTGGTCGGCACAATAGCAAGTGCAAGGGTGTGGGAAGGTAGCGGTCAGGTGGAGAGGGTGTGCATGCAATTGTTTTCTCTCTGGTGTTTGTCCCAAGAGATCCATCTGATACTGACACTTGAACTTTGTGACATGGCCAGGTCCCGCTCCACTGGCTTCTATACAAAAAAACAGGATGCAGACCAGCTGGGGTAAAGGCAGTTACTATGGCAACCCTGGACTTTGGTTTGGAAAGTAAAAGCGATATTTACGATGACCACAGCTATGGTTTGTACCAGTGTACATCCTGGGAAGTTTCTTTTATATCCTGAACTTTGGCGTTCCTCCCCCCCAACCCCGCCTCGCGCGCGCCTTGCCCTGTGGAATTTGGCCAAAGAAAAAAAATTAAAATCGGATCGAAAATATTACCTTCCCAGTTAAATCGCTAAAACGGGAGGCCTTGATTTATCCAAACCATATTTGCTGGAGACAAATTTAACTCTAAATGGAGAAACCGTTTAAAGGTCAAGTTTTGTCTTGGATACTCTGGAAGAGTTGCTAAGCGTTCCGTCCCCCGTGGAGGCTGGGTTGACACCAGGAGGTGTTATTTGTGTTATTTCTCCCGTGGCCGTTTTTCCACCTCTCAGTAACAAGAGGAGAATTGCGGCTCTGGAGAGCAAACACATCCTTATGTGGGCATGATCCTTATGCGTCGTGATAGCAGGAACAGACGGGTCTGCTTAGCACACTGGCCCGAGAACACAGAGAACATTACGGGCACGAGACTGGGCGCCAGAGAGAATCAGGTTCCAATTCTGACTCTGCCACTAGTCCTTGCTGCATGACCCTGGGCAAGTTACTTAACCAGCCTCTGCCGCAATTTCCTCGTCTCTGAAATCAGCAGCAGAATACCTGTCGCTCCCAAGGTTTGCAAGGATTCAAAGAAATAACTGCGCCCAGAGCGTTTAGCATCAGTCCACAATAAACTAAAATCCGAAAAGCAGTCAATCTCTAACAAGTCTTTACCCTAATGACAACGAGGACAAATAATCTCTGATCGGGGTGTTGCCAACACACAGGCACGCAGGTACGTGCACATATTCAACTGTATATGTCTATTTTTTTTTCAGAAAATTTTTATTTTATTGTATTTTATTTTATTTTGTTTTTTGTCTTTTTGCCTTATCTAGGGCCGCACCCGCGGCATATGGAGGTTCCCAGGCTAGGGGTCTAACAGGAGCTGTAGCCGCCGGCCTTCGCCACAGCCACAGCAACGCGGGATCCGAGCCGCGTCTGCAACCTACACCACAGCTCACGGCAACGCCGGATCCTTAACCCACTGAGCAAGGCCAGGGATCGAACCC
>PVHT021183556.1:11413390-11427962 GCA_004024745.2 Catagonus wagneri | reverse complement strand
CTGCTTCTATTTTTTTAATGATTTCTATTTTTTCTACTATAGTTGGTTTACAGTGTCCTGTTGGTTTTCTACAGTACAGCAAAGTGAAGGCAGCTCTTCAAATAGGCATAATTACTAATCTTTATAATTAAATTGTATTGAATTAATTGCCCATATGTTCATAAGTATGATAAGTCCCAAGCAGCACAAGTGAGACAGACCCTGTCCTTGCCCTTACAATCTAAAACAGATGACGCTGACATGGACAGTGAATAAGTGTTCATGTATAGTTGCAACAGTTGGAGAAATCCAAAAAGCTAGAAGGTAACACTGTGCATAAATGTTAAGGTTTAATGCATTAGGGGAAAAAAAAAGTCAAAATTAACTAGGAAAATCCAGCAGAATGAAGCGGGGAAGACAAGAGCTAAAGCAAATAGACCAAGTGGAGGCATTCTCCGGCTTCATGCAAACTTTTCCATTTCAGAGGACAACGGCTGCAAGCCTCTCCGCAGCTTCCCTTATCCCCCATCGGCTGGATCTCCCAAAGTCCAACCCCTCTCCTTGGGCCCTCTTTCTCATTCTGTCCCAACCGTAAAGGCACCTGGTTTTCACAGGTAATCTCTTCTTCTAATCCTTTCAACCAACTCCTGAAGATTCTTTTTTTGTATCCATCTTCCTTCCTTTCTCTTCCCTTTCCCTTTCCCTTTTTCTATTTTCTGGCTGTACCCATGACATGTGGAAGTTCCCAGGCCAGGGATGGAATTCCAGCCACAGCTGCGGCAACACCTGATCCTTAACCCACTGCACCACAGTGGGAACTCCCCCACCTGCCTTTGCCTGAAAAAGAAACAACACTTGACTGGGACGCTCTAGGTGGTGGTGAGAATCTCCTTCACTCCTTTCCTTCTCCTGGCAGCTGGCTCTGCTCCCACCTCCGTTTTTTTTCTCCCCACATCCTCCTTAACAAGCCCCCATCCCAGCACCTCCCGACAGTGCTCCTGGTCCCTGAACTCCTCCCCTGATCCTGGAGAAGGCTGGTGGCATTCCCACTTAACTGCATCTCTCCTTCCCTCTTCCATCGAGCTTCATAGGTCACAGACGACCTCAGATTACTAAACGCAATTTCTTTTCCGTTTCTCTTTCTCCTTGACGTCTCGGCAGCCTTAGGACATTGGCACCACTCCCTCCTAACTGACATTTTCTCCTCGTTTTGTTGCCAGGATTTTATGCTATGCTGAGGCTTCCCCTTTTCCAAAACCTCGGGTGATTTTTATTTGTTCTTCTTCTGCCTAGTTCTCTCAGCTTCCTACATGTCCTAAAATTCACCCCTAGGCCCTCCTCCTCGAGAGATGACTTAGCAGCGCCCTTTCCCTGTTCCCATCCCAAGAGCTCCCCCGTCACCGAAATGTGGCTATTTGCTACCCATCTCTAGGTCAGTCCTGTCCAATTGTACATCTTGCGCTGATGGGTATTGCACTCTACCTGCAACTGTCTGTCCAATGCAGTGGCCATTAGCCATCTGTCATTAAGGAGTGCTTGAAATGTGGGGAGCCTAGATGAGGGACTAAGTTTTTAATGTTATCTAGTTTCAATGAATTTTGTTTGTTTATTATTTATGCCATCCCACAGCATATGGAATTCCTGGGCCAGGGATCAGATCTGAGCCACAGTTGCAACCTACACTGCAGCTGTGGCAATGCCAGATCCTTTAACTCACTGTGCCGGGCCGGGAATGGAACCTGCATTCTGGTGCTGCAGAGACATCACAGATCCCATTGTGTCACAGGGGGAACTCCCTCAATGAATTTTTTTTCTTTCTTTTTTCTTTTTTTTTTTGCTTTTAGGGCTGCACCTGTGGCATGTGAAGTTCCCAGGCTAGGGCTCAAATCAGAGCTACAGCTTCTGGCCTACACCACAGCCACAGCCACAGTCATGCAGGATGTGAGGCATGTCTGTGACCTACACCACAGCTCAGGGCAACAATGGATCCTAAACCCAATGAACAAAGAGACGGATTGAACCCTCATCCTTGTGGATACTGGTCAGTGTTATAACTGAGTCACAACAGGAACTTCCCCTCAATGATTTTATTTTTTTTTTGCATTTTGGGGCCACACCAGCGGCATATGGGGGTTCCCAGGCTAGGGATCGAATCAGATCTATAGCTGCCGGCCTACGCCACAGCCACAACAGCGCCAGATCCGAGCCGTGTCTGCGACCTACACTGCAGCTCATGGCAACACTGGATCCTTAACTCACTGAGCAAGGCCAGGGATCGAACCCGCAACCTCATGGTTCCTAGTTGGATTCATTAACCACTGCACCACGATGGGAACTCCCCTCCCCCCAATGAATTTTAATTTAACTTTAATGTATCACATGTGGCTGGAGTTTACCATATTGGACAGCAGGGTCCTAGATAGTTTCACTTAAACACCATGATTTCAGGCTGAATATGGTCAAACTGAAGGTCTTGCAGAACATAGTCTTCCTCCCAGCACCTTTGTCCTGGCACCACAACTCTACTCCACACTCAAATACTGTCTTTGGTTTATCCCATTCTGATTCCTCACAAGCAGCCTCTGAGCCCCACTGAGTCTACCTTGAAATATCCCCACTCTCTGGGCCACACCCCCATCCAAGTTCTCATTCACACATAAACAATCAGCCTGGGACCTGGCCCCACTGCTGATCTAATCTTACTCTAACACTGCTCCACCAAGTCCCTTACCTGTCGTAAACCCACCATGGCTCCCCAGGTTCTCTTACTTCAAGGTTAAAATCCTGGTCTGGTTTTCAAAAAGAAACTCAGGAGAATGGTGTCCACCAAACCTGGCCAATGTCATCTTTCATGGCTGTCACCCGCCTGCACTCACACGCACATGCACTCAATCATCCTGACCAGGGGATGAGCTCACTCGCCCGGGGACATTCCAAATTCGCTCCTGTCTTGGAGCTTGGCTTTTCAAATCCTACCTTTCAAGACCCAGTTGAAGACTTCCCTTCAAAAACAGAGATTTGCGTAGCTATCTAAGTCCTGCTTGATATATCTTGCTTCTGAATCCTAGAGCTTGCCTTGATAACTATTGTTTCAAGGGTGTCATCCTTTTCTCCCCAATCAGACTTGAAGGCAGTGGGTCATTCTTCTTCAGCATCCTCCATAAGACTTAAAACTGAGCGTGCACTAGATGCTGAGTGCTCCATAGAAAACTTCTGATTGAAACTCAGCAAGTTCAGGAGAAGAACTGGACATAAAAACATCTGAGTACTCAATGAACATTACACTTGCACTGTTAATAATTCACTCCCTGCCACTTCTCATTTTCTGCTTATCCTTCTGCTTGTCCTGGCTCTTTCCAGCTTCAACTTCGCTCATGCATCTACTTCTTCCCTCCATTCAGGAAATTAAGGAGCTAATCATGACAGGGTATAAGGCTAGACAGTGTAGGATTTTCTGTTTTCTCTTGGAGATGGTGGCCATGGCTAATGCTTTGATTGCCATAAAATTGACATGGTTCTTTTGAGGACGTTAACATGTAAAAAGGAAAAATCATGACGGACTTTCTGTTACTGGCTTGCTGCACCAGTTAAACCATTCAACCCCTATGAGTCTCATTTCTTGGGCAGGTAAAATAAAGATGAAAAATAGCTCCTCAAAAAAGGGAACCCTCCTACACTGTTGGTGGGAATGTAAATTGGTACAACCACTATGGAAAACAGTATGGAGGTTCCTCAGAAAATGAAAATACAGAACTACCATATGATCCAGCAATCCCACTCCTGGGCATATATTTGGACAAAACTATAATGCAAAAAGATACGTGCACTCTTATGTTCATTGCAGGACTATTCACAATAGCCAAGACATGGAACAACCTAAATGTCCAACAACAGATGAATAGATTAGAAGATGTGGTGCATATATACAGTGGAACACTACTCAGCCATAAAAAAAAAAACCAAAATAATGCCATTTGTAGCATTGATGGAACTAGAGATTCTCATATTAAGTGAAGCAAGTCAGAAAGAGAAAGACAAATACCATATGATATCACCTATAAGTGGAATCTAAAATGTGGCACAAATGAACCTATCTACAGAATGGAAACAGACTCAAAGACATGGAGAACAAACTTGTGGTTGTGAAGGGAAGAGGGGAGGAAGTGGGATGGACTGAGAGTTTGGGGTTAGTAGATGCAAACTATTACATTCAGAATGGATAAGCAGTGAGGTCCTGCTGTACAGCACAGGGAACTATATATGGTCTCTTGGGATAGACCATGATGGAAGATAATATAAGAAGATAATATATGGTTTTTTCTACTCAAAGATGGAAAATCATCAGAGTTTTGAGCCTCATGAGCTAACCAGTGTTGTCCTAGTAGAATGACACAGGCTCATCACTCCTTTTCTAAAACGTTTGGAGCCAGATATCTTTTGAAACACAGGAGTTTCAGATTTTATAAAAGTAATAAGAATCATATACTATACATTGAATAACACCACTGGGGAGATTTGGGGCAGCACCCCACAGTCAAACACATAAATCTTTTTGCAAATTGATGTGTAAATATAAAATCTAGATAAAATATAAATATTATATAAAATTCATTAAAACGTAGATTTAAAATTCTATAATCTTTGAATGACCTTGGTTTGTTTCTTTTTCTGTTAGTTTCCTTTTTTTTTATTAGAGTATAGTTGATTTACATAGTTGTGTCAGTTTCTGCTGCATAGCACATTGACCCAGTGATGCATCTATATACATTGTCTTCCTCAAACTATCTTATGATCTCTGTATTCTGAAGTCTATATTCTCACAGATTCATAAAATCTAAGGACTCATGTGAGCTCTGGTTGGGCTCACCACCAAATGAATTCGTATCCGGTCAGGTTTTGGTCCCAAATTAGTAATCTAGAACATTCCATCTTCAGAGTTTTTGAACTTAGAAATTCCAAACGAATCATGTACCTGTGCTATTCTATGTAGTATTTAAAAAAATTATTTACTTATTTGTTTACATTTGGCCTCACAGCATGTGGAATTTCCCAGGGCAGGGACTGAACACAAGCCAAGCGGCAATGCTCCAGTGAAAACACCAGGCCCTTAACCCACTGTACCACAAGGGAACTCCTAGTATTTTTTTGTAAATGTAGTATTTTTTAAAGCTTCTATTAAGCTTTAGGAAATGTAAAAAATACGGGGTAGCAATTTTGAAAATGCTACAAAGCTATAGTAATCAAAACAGTGTGGTACTGGCCTAAGACTAATAGACATATGGAATATAGAAGAGAGAGTGAAGAAATGACTCATATATCTGTAATTAACTAAATTTCTACCAGGATGCCAAGACCATTCAATGGGGGGAAGAACATTCTCTTCAACAAGTGGTACTTGGACAACTGGATTTCCACACACAAAAGAATGAAGTTGGAGCCTTTCCTCACACCATACATAAAAATTAAACCCAAAATGGATCAGTGGCCTAACTGTAGGATTAAAACTAAAAGCTTCAGAAGAAAGGATGGGGATAGGTCTTTGTGACCTGGATTAGGTGATGATTTCCTAGATATGACACTCAAACCACAAGCAATAAAAGGAAAATCAAGTAAATTAGACTTCACAAACATCAGGTGTTTGTGCATCAAAGGACATGATCAAGAAAATGAAAGGGCAACCCACAGAATGAGAGAAAATATTTTCAAGTCATACATCTCAATAAGGTCCTAGTATCCTAAATATGTAGAGAATTCCTACAACTCAACAACATAAAGACAAACAACTTAATGTAAAAATGGGCAAAGGACTTGAGTAGGCATTCCACCAAAGAAGATACACAAATGGCCAACAAGCACATGAAAAGATGTTCAACTTCTTTAGTCCTTAAGGAAGTGCCAAACCCACAATGAGACACTGCTTCATGTCCACTAAGATGGTTGTAATTAAAACAATAATAAAAGGGAAGGAAGGATTAATGACGATATGGAGAAATAGGAGCCTCATCCATTCTCAGCAGGTAGCTGAACTGGGTGGCTGTTGTGGAAAAGTTTGTTGGTTCCTTAATAAGTTAAACATAGTGGGTGCATATGACCCCATGATTCCAATCCTAGATATATAATGAAAAAAACTGAAAACAGGTATTCAAACAAAAACTTTTCCTCAAATATTTATAGCAGGGCTAATGACAATAGCTAAAAGGTAGAAACAACTCAAATATCCATCAACTGATGAATGGATCAATAAAACATGGTATCCATGTAATGAAATATTACTTAGTCATTACAAGGGAGTACAGCACTGATAACATCCACACATGGATGAGGCTTGATAACATTACCCTAAGTGAAAGAAGCCAGACACAAAAAGCCACACACTGTGTGATTCCCTTTACATGCACTATTGGGAATAGGCAAATCTAGGCAGACAAAAGCAGACTGATGGTTCCCAGGGGTCTGGGGTGGGGAAGATGGAGAGTGACTTCTAATGGGAATAGGGTTTCATTTGGGGGTGAAGAAATGTTTTGGAAGTAGACACTGGTGATAATTGCACAACTTTGTTTATGTACTAAGTGCTATCGAATTGTATGCTCTTTAAAATGGGGATTTTTAGATTATGTAAATTTTACTGAAATTAAGAAACAAATAGTGAGTAGACAGCTAGTACCTTTGTAGGGAACTTGAGGCATCTGGAGCTCTATTTTCTGTTTGTTTTTTTGCTATTTGGAATCACTAGTCAACATGTTGGAAACACAGAAGGAAAAAAAATGTCCAAATCATAATCAGAATTGGTGTTTTGCTTTAAATGTGGTGTTTCTAAAGATTTTGATTGATTTAGGAATTTCTATAATATAAACTAGGAGTTAGCAATTCTGGCGCTGTTGTTGTTTTGGGTTGGATAATTCTTCACGGTGAGCCTGTCCCGTGCACAGTAGCATGTGTGGCGGCATCTCTGTCCCCCCAGCCAGTAGATGCCAATAGTACCTCCCACCCCAACATTGTGGGTACCATGACATCGTGACACCAAAATTCTCTCCACACATTGCCAAACATCCCCTGGGGGTCAAATCACCCCGGTTAAGAACTTCTGCTGTGACTTCTTTAGGAATGGTTTGTCACTCTGTGATTTCATCCTTCCTAGACTTTCCTTTCAAACAAAAAAATCCACTTCTGAGATGGTCCTTCAGTTATCTCTTAATGACGGCAGAATCGTTTTACAAAGCAAATGCTTGCAGATGGCAGGTAATCTTCAGACACATCTCTTATCAATAAGGGATCAAACTTCACGACCAGTTTGTAAACAGCGGGTTACTTACTCGCTGGCAACTAAATGCCCAGCAATAAGCTAAATGCGGAGAGCACATAAAAAAAGAAAGAAAGTTAGCGTGCAGTGTTCCATTTTCAAACCCTTTTTGGGCAAAGACTACTGCTCTGCCAGCATTCCAGAATAATGACAGCTGATGTGCCCTTTGTCAACTTTCCCTCCTTCTCGTTTGGAAATGCAGACCGAGCTCCTTCAAGAACTTCTGATACGTTCTCTGAGTCTGGAACCAAATACCCTTAGCACAGACAGCAATCGGCGCTCCAGACCCCATCAGTGGGCAATGCCCCCAGGAAAGGGGGCACTGAGCATCAGGGACTGAGGATTCCGTGGCTGTTTCCAGGGACTCAGTCCCACTTTTATCAGTTTTACATCTTGGGCTGCTGAGTAGGATTTCATTGGCACAAGGAATTCTGAAGCTGAGAAGCTGGCAAGCTACTGGTCTCACCAAGCTCCTCTTTTTGCAGATGGCGAGATAGAAGCCAGGGTGCTTAGCGCATGGCCAGAGTCCTTTCCTCTAACGCAGGGAGGGTAACCGGGCAGCTCTAGCGCGACAGCGCGTCCTCGCTGCTGTGCCTTGGTTTCCATCTCTCTATGTGAGCTCAGCGACTCGGACTTTGCAGGCTTGTTCTGGGACTTAAATTAGATGCAAAACGTGGCCTGCGGACACCACTGCTGGGGACTGAATGTTTGTGTTCCCCTTCCTCCTCCTCCCCAGTTCATCCGTGGAAGCCTTAACCCTCACTGGGGTGGTATCTGGAGGCGGGGCCTCCAATTTGGGAGGTCATTAGCCTTCGATGAGGTCATGAGAGTGGAGTCCCCCGAGATGGGATCGGTGTTCTTATAAGGAGATGAAGGCACCAGAAGCAAGAAACTGGCCGTCAGGGAAGCAGGAAGCGAGCCGTCACGAGAACCCGGCCGTGCTGCGCCCTGCTCCTACCTTCCCAGCCGCCCAAACTGTGAGAAATAAATGTCTGCTGTTTAAGAGTCCTGGCCTGTGGTGTTGTGTTATAGCAGCTTGAACTAACTAGGGTGACACCCCTCGCATCCCATATGCAAATTCCTTTATTTCTTTTCCCAAGAAACTGCTGTGTTAAGCTCCTCCCATGATGACACCTCGTCCTCTGGTGACCCAGAGCTCATCCCGCTGACCTGCCCGGGGACTCTGCCCCTGTCTGAGCCCGTAAGGATCCTCCTCTCACTTCTTTTGTCTTGAACCACAAACTTCCATGAAAGCAAAGGAGATAATCACACGTCAGGCTCTTCTCATTTCTGCTTCACACTTTGATACCGTCTGGAAAGGTTGGCAGGGCTGAGTCAGAGACGTGTGGCTCAAACTGAACTTCCTCCCCCCCTCTCTAAATGCTTAATAAATCTCAAAGAATACACGTAGAGGTGAAGTTTGACATCACTACACAAAACATTAGGGAAGGGCCATGTGCACAGGCAGACCCCCTGAGAGATTTCTGGAAGTGACAGTGTGGTCACCACCAGCCTGAGTGAAGAACTGATGAGTCCTTGTTTACCTGAAGAAAAGGGGGTGAAGGGAAGATGGCTCTCAGTTGCTGCGGGGTAACCCCACCGGGGGTTCAGAATAGCAAATGCTGGAGACGCGGGCAGATTTCAGGGTCGCTGTTCAAAGATAAATCCCAACTTGAGGATCCGAGGAGAGAGCCGATGCCGAGGCCCATACAGGGTGGGAAGTTCCTTGGTTTTCCCATCCAGACCAGCAAACAAGTAAAGGGAGGCTCTTGTGAACGTGGATCCCAGGGGGCTGATCATGCCACCTGGAGGAGAAGCCACTGCACCTGCTGCGTCACCAGATGGGTCTAGGACTTCTGTCCTCTGCTGTGGAAAAGAGAACCTTCTATGTCCTTCTCTGCTCCCTATGGATACGCAGATCTGTCCTTTGGCAAATTTGAACCACATTAAAGACAACACTTTCCCTTCTCCCTTTAACCTGGGTCTGAAAGATTGGGAACAGAACCCAAACCCTTCCAAACAGAGCCCATTTCAAATTTTATCCCTAGGTCACCCTCAGTGAGGTGGAACAAAAAGGGAAGAACTGTTCTCATGGAAGGATTCAGATTTAAAACTTCAGATTTAAGACAGGGATATGGAAGAAACTCTCTATGGTACATTGAAATGAGACATAAGGACCTACTGGGTTTACAAGGTGAGCGCAGGCGATCCTGAAGATGCAACCATGTGCCGATAAAGCTGAGTAGAGTGTGCTGGAGAGGGTTCATCCCTAAGGCTAACTAGATAAACCAGAACTCCAACTTGAGAAATGCAAATGGAAGTCTGAAAAAAAATAGTGAAAAGATGACTAACATGAGGGGAAAAAAAGCACAAGAAAAAGGGGACAGATACAAGAGATTCAAAATGCAGCTAATGTGACTTTCAGAGTGCAGCAGAGGAGGTGATTACAGAAGGATGCTAGCTGTACCTTCAGGATGAGAACTAAAGTGCACTGGGCTCCAGGCAACAGCAAGGGAAGAGTTACCCCCAAACCAGGAATTTCCAGGGGACATCTTTTCATTTGGTTGGGAAAACATTCTATCAACATCTTGGTTAGAAAATAAACATATAAATAAAGAGATACATACATAATAAATAAGTTACAAAAAAACTCCAATAATCAAGTTAGCTTCAGGGCATTTATAAAGCAATAAATACCCAGAGCCAGAGGAATAAAGTCATTTATAAAGCACTAAGTACCAAAAGATGGAGGAGTAGCAACAATAGTATACTGAAATTAAAACAAACAAACAAACCATAATTTGAGTTCTATACTCAGAGAAGCTGTCTTTCATGTATTTAGGTTCAAGCGTCTACAGACTTAAAAAAATGTGTTCTGCTTATGTCTTTATTGGTAAAAATTTTATTTGGCATTATACTCTTCTTTAATATAATAATAAGTATTTTAAGCCTTGTGGACCATGCAGTCTCTGTAGCAATTACTCAATTCTGCCTCTGTAGCTTGAAAGCACTCATGGGTGCTTTGTCAGCAAATGGGCATGGTTGGATTCCAATAAAACTTTATTTACAAAAACAGGCCGTAGTTTGCTGGCCCCTGTTTCACATGGTAGGTTAAGCAAAGTCCAGTGCTCATGAGAGGGCAAATTATAGTATATATTAAGAGGGCTATTTGTATTACTAAATTATAGAAATATGCAAAATACAGGATAGGTAATAGAAACATTTAGTAATAACCTAGATTTGAAACACAAAATTTTATTAACCAGAAGATGTAGTTTTTGTAAGAAGGGAAAATAGACATGTGACACACTTCCTCCCTTACTTGGTTGGGGGTGGTTGTTTAAGAGAGAAATGAAGTTTTTTTTTAAAAAGGCTTTTGAAAAGCTCAAAGACAATCTCTAGTAGAATTAAAACTAGGACACCACCTTTCCAAAATATTACAGAATGTTGAAAGCAAAAAATAAAATGGTCCTATTTGCAAGAGGCAAAAAAAAAAAAAAAAGAACGAAAGAAAAGGAAAGAAACATAAAGCCAAAAAGCATAAAACCAGAAGACAAAAATCAACCCAAATATATCTGTTACAATCAGTG
This sequence comes from Catagonus wagneri, assembly GCA_004024745.2. Taxonomy (NCBI): domain Eukaryota; kingdom Metazoa; phylum Chordata; class Mammalia; order Artiodactyla; family Tayassuidae; genus Catagonus; species Catagonus wagneri. The sequence goes on along the minus strand of PVHT021183556.1, from coordinate 11,417,093 downwards.
GAAGACAGTTACATCATTACTAAGAGAAAAATATCCAGATCAGGCACAGAGACTCTGAAAAATCTATTTGATGCAAAATACACAAGCTGACCTATAAAAAGATGAGCAAAGACATGTTGGCAAATGCAAACAAAAATATATTAGAGATGACAATATTAATTTTTAAAAAGTGTATGTCAAGGAAAAATAAATAGGACAAAAGGTCTTTCAATTAGTGACTTAATCTTTTAAGTATCATGTAACTGCATCAACATGTATAAAGCAAACCCTGTTAAAAAAATAAAAAATAATAGGAAGAATTATTCCCAGTAGCAAAAGGAAAGTTTACCAGGCCTCTCTCAGTATTTGACAAATAAAGGAGATAAAAGTAAAGATAATGAATAATGGATAAAGATGATCTTAAAAACACCACTGCTGGAGTTCCCATCGTGGCTCAGGGGTCAACAAACCTGACTAGCATCCATGGGGATGCGGGTTCAATCCCTGGCCCCCCTCAGTGGGTTGGGGATCTGGCATTGCCATGAGCTGTGGTGTAGGTCACAGACACGGCTCGGATCCTGTGTTGTTGTGGCTCTGGTGTAGGCCGGCGGCTACAGCTCGGATTGGACACCTAGCCTGGGAACCTCCATGTGCCACCCTAAAAAGACAAAAGACAAAAAAAAAAAAACAAAAACAAAAACAAACCACCACTACAGTTTAATTAATATATATCTTTGAAACATTAAATCTATTAAATGTGCTAATTATTGATCACACATAAGTCATTAAAAAAAGTACATTTCATAAGTTAGAAATCATTTAATTCACATTCTCTGACTACAATGCAGTAAATCTGAAATTGATTCTTAGAAGTGGGGGATAAAAACACCAATTATTTTCAAATTAATAAATGGCTACAACAAAACAATGGATCCTTCTCTGGCCACATAGGACTAAGGGGCTACTAAAAGAGGGAAAAACAGAACAGCTAGATGAGAGCACTGCCTAGGAAAACATAAGGCAAGGAACTCAAGTGTACTTGGAGGAAAATGTACAACTTTGGTCATTTTTAACCTCAGACAAGAAAAAATTAAAATATATGAACCAAACATTCTGCCCAAGTTAATATAAAAGAACAAAATAGAACCAGGAAAATAAAGCAAGAAATTTCAAGAGATTAAATTAGGGCACTAGAAAAGAGATTACAATGATTAACAAATCCAGGACATGGATTCTTTGGAGGAAAAAAAAAAAAAACTACTGAAATTGACAACTATTCATGACATCTCAGTGAAGACAAAAAAGAAAGAAAACACAAACATAGGATGTGGGAAATGAGAAAGAGAGAAAAGAAATGAATAATTACAGAATTTTGAGTAGAATTCTGTGCTAAAATGTTAAACTTCGATGAGAAGGAAAATGAAAAATAAGAAAACAAAGATTATCAAATCTGACAATCAGAAGAGACCACTATCCATGGAAGAAATAGAAACCAGTCTCCAAGAGTTGCAACCATAAAAGGAGCTGTGCCCAAAAGTTTTATGGGAAAGTTCTTTCAAACCTTCAAGGAACACATAACTCTTATGCTATTTAAGTTGCTACAGGTCATGAGGGGAGAAAAGGAAAGTGTCACAATCTGTTTTATAAAGTTAACATAAGCTTGAAACCAAAATGAGACAAAAACAGCACTATAAAATAAAGCAATGCATACATTTTACATAGAAATATAGGTGCAACCCAGAAACAAAATATTTAGAATAATGCAGTAACATTAAAAAAGAATAATGCCACTGATAAGGTAGAATTTAATCCAAGAATGCATGGATAGGTTAATAGTAGGAAATAAAATTTATCAAATCAATGTCAGTGAAAAAGATTATATTCATACATGTTACAGAAAGCAGTATTTGATAAAATTGAAAATCCATTAAAATTTTTTTTTTTTTTTTAGGGCTGCACCTGGGGCATATGTAGGTTCCCAGGCTAGGGGTCAAATCAGATGTATAGCTGCCAGCCTGCACCACAGCCACAGCAACGCCAGATCTGAGACACGCCTGTGACCTACGCCACAGCTCATCGCAACACCCAGTCCTTAATACACTGAGTGAGGCCAGGGATCAAACCTGCGTCCTTACGGATATTAATTGGGTTCATTACCAATGAACCACAATGGGAACTCCTAAAAAATCCATTTTTGATAAAATTGTTCTCTCAACTATAGGAAGATACTTCTTTAATCTGACGAAGGGTATTGATCTAAAAGCCAACAATCAGCATCATATGTAATGTTGAAATGCTACAGCAGTATTTCCTAATTCCATTGTAACAACCATTTTTCCAGGGCATGTTAGTAAGTGTGGTTAAAAGTAAAATGTAAACAATAATTCGGGTAGTTTGGGAAGTACCTGGAGAAATTTTCATTTTTTAAAAATTGAAGTATATTTGATTTACATGTATCGTATGTCTTAACAGGAGGCCTCAGCGTGATAAAGATGTCACTTTTCAAATTAATCTTTACATACTAAAAATTTGTGATTAATATGTAGCAAGATGCGTGCATGTGTGTGTGTGTGTGTGTGTGTGTGCGCACGTGCATGCGTGCAGTAGTGTTGGTGGGGCAGAGACGTAACTTGACAAAAGGAATTCAGATTTTCCTGGAAGAATGAACATGCAAAGACAGAGAAGGCAGTTTTGAAAAAGAAGATTCTTTTGGGGGCCTTAACCCCCAAACTATGAAAATGTACCAGGAAACCACAGCAATTAAAATAATGCAGCACCAACACCAGAGAAAACAGATACATGTAACAGCAGTGTTTCAAAATAGATTTAAAATTCTTTCTAATATAACAAAGGCAGTTTTCCAAAGAAGATGAGAAAGGATAGATTATTCAATAAATCTTTCAAGAATATCTGGCTAAGCACTTCAACAGAAATATAGTTAGAAATCACCTCCCGAAAGACGAAAATAAATTCCAGGTAGATTAAAAATGATACTCTAAAAGAACAAGGAGAATAAAAAGGTTATCCAGCTTTGGTGGGGGGAAGATCTCTCCAAGCATCCCTGAGAAGAAACACTAAGATGTGCGACTGAGCAAAAAAATTTAAATGTCTATGTATTTGGAAAGACCACACAAACGATAAAATGCAAAAAAAAAAAAACCTGGAAAAAATAGTTGCTAAATATGTATAAGGACTATAATACGGTTAAATACGCCTTGTCTTCATTCAGTTTTTAGCAAACCTCTCTCTCTCTCTGCCGGCAGTCCGTCTGCCATTGCTACTCCACAGAAGATGGGTGCCACCCTGGGAAGGAGGAGGACATGGTTCAGAGGAGGGTCCCATTCAGCCAGAAGGAAGGGAAAGCCTTCCACACTACCCGCCCCCCGCCCCGGTGGGCTACGGGGGAAGGTGGGAGAGGAGGTGGTGAAGAGAGGCGGCTAGGTGTTTGTTCTGAGCTCCCCTCTCAGCAAGGTCCAGAGAGGCATTAAGTGCCTCCAAGATGAAGGGGGAAGTGAACCTGTTTTTTCCTCCTCTCCTTTTTGGCCATCTGGGAGATTACACACAAGGGCTATAGCATCTATTAAAATGACAGCAGGTGTGGCTGGGCAGAGAGAAGATGTGGTTTGGCACTACTGTGTGGAGTGGAGTGGTGTTGAGTGGAGTGTGTAGAGCGGAGGGGAGTGGAGTAGACTGGAGTAGTGCGGAATGGAGTGGAGTGCAGTGG
>PVHT021183556.1:11374961-11412390 GCA_004024745.2 Catagonus wagneri | reverse complement strand
TGTGGAAGGAACCCACAGGGCTCGCTGTGTCTTGAGACAGGGATGAAACCTTGCTGAGCATTTAACTCAGGAACTTGTGAAAGGTGATTACAGGGCCATATGGACAAAGTGATTCCCAGAGCAAGTGTCACCCCAGCCAGAAACCAATCGGAGCCACAGACAAGCTCTGAGTGTCTGTAGTCACAGTAAAGACTGAGTTACCAGTTGGGGCAGTGGTCCAGGGGTGAGCCCCTCAGAGTCATCAGCAGACAACACGTGTGGCTGGGGACTAGCGCCAAGGGATTTGTCACTAGACTAAACCAACATCCCCAGGTCAGGAAACAAAAAGTCACAATGAAGAGCCAACTGAGGACCTGATAATCTCCCATCTCTCCCAGCTCCCATCTCTCCCAGCTCCCATGAGGTTACGGGAGCCTGTTAACAACTTAGCAGGAAAACCCGAAAGGCTGAGTTACCCACTTTGAGAGGCTGAGACTTAAGTGACTGCTTAATAAAGGCCCTGCTTAAGTGACTGGATTTGATTGAACCTGTTGGATTTAACTAATCGAGCGTGTGTGTGTACATGCGTGTTTCCATGGGAGTTCATGAAAAAGATCACACCGGTTTTCAAAAAATAAAGAAGCTACATTTTCTCAGCAAGTCTGGATATAGCATGGGCAAACTTGCACCCCAGGATATACAGGAATAAGTGGTTAATATGTTTACCGTAAACCACAAACTTACAAAGAGAAAAAAATTAAAAATCAATAGCCTAATAAAAAGTGACCAGAGAGCACAGATGAGCAACTTCACATCACAAAAGTCAAAATATAAAATGATGAGGCATTCCTGTCGTGACTCAGTGCTTAACGAACCCGACTAGTATCCATGAGGACGCGGGTTTGATCCCCGGACTCGTTCAGTGGGTTAAGGATCCGGGGTTGCGGGGAACTGTGGTGTAGGTTGCAGATGCAGCTCGATCCCGCGTTGCTCTGGCTGTGGCGGAGACTGGTGGCTCCATCTCCGATTCAACCCATCTGGGAACCACCATATGCCGTGGATGTGGCCCTAAAAAGACAAAAGACAAAAAAAAAAAAAAAGCTTAATAAAAATATGGGGAGGAAATTTCCAATAGTAAAGAAATGTGCAATTTAAAAAGGAGAAGCCACTATGCAAGTATCCAGCTGTAAAACCAAAGAGAACTAAAAGGCAGAGAATCCGCCCCACAAGGAAAAATACCTTAGAAAAATGTCCTCACACTTGAACCTGAGACTAAGTAAGAAAAACACGGCAATGCCTAGTGCTACGTGTCCTCGCCTTCATGGTAACGACTTGCCTGTCTGCAACCGGTCTGAAAGAGGGGCTGTTGCTTCAAGATTTGCTGGAACTCTCTGTAGGTGGCTTCTGTGCCTGCAGCACATTCTTTTGACTATGACGGTAAATCTCCATCGACGATTTGTCTTGCGGCAAGAGCCAAAATTAATTTAAAGCCAAGTCTGGTTATACTATTTGTGATCAGAGCAAGGTTTTCTCGTAAATCTGCTCCGGAGGCAATGACAGCAGAGGCATTTGAGAACTATGTGGCAGCTCACGGAAATAAATACTTGCCACCTCAGTGAGACGGCTTAGTCTTGGCAGGGTATTTTTTACCGGTCCTGTGCGAAGGTCTCCCGCTGGGTCTCGCCACAGCCCTCTCTTCGCTACAACTTTGATAGTTTGAAATACTGTCTTCCTGGTCCTGATCGTCTTCGGCTCAAAACACAAACTCAAAACATGGCTCGAAAGCCTTCTTTGTTGGGTCCCCTCTCTCTCCAGCTTCATTGGAAACCAGTTTTCTGACACCCCAGCAGCCTTTCAGCTCTGGCCAGACTGGCCTTCTGGAAGATCCTCAGGAGCATCAGGCTGGTCCTATGAGAGTCTTTATCCATTCCATCCCCTCCCTTTCCCCTTTGGGCCAATGAGCACGGGCAGCTCCCCGTTGTACAGACCTCAGCCTGAATGTCCAAGTTCTCCTTCCTAGCCAGCCTTTCCTGCCCTCCAGCCCAGGGTCCTCCTTATCCACAGATGAGGTTTCCAGGTACCACCCCATCTTCTTCATCGTATATACTTTTCGGATTTTTTTTTTTTTTTTTTGTCTTTTTGCCTTTATACAGAGCCGCTTCCGTGGCATATGGAGGTTCCCAGGCCAGGGGTCTAACAGGAGCTGTAGCCGCCAGCCTACACCACAGCCACAGCAACGCGGCATCCGAGCCGCATCTGCAACCTTCACCGCAGCTCACGGCAACGCCGGATCCTTAACCCACTGAGCAAGGCCAGGGATCAAACCTGCAACCTCATGGTTCCTAGTCGGATTCGTTAACCACTGAGCCACGAAGGGAACTCCGGATTTTTTTTTTTTTTGCCTTTTTGTCATTTTAGGGCCGCACCCACGGCATGTGGAGGTTCCCAGGCTAGGGTCTAATCGCAGCTGTAGCCACTGGCCTTCGCCACAGCCACAGCAACACTGGATCCGAACCGCGTCTGCAACCTGCGCCACAACTCACGGCAACGCCGGATCGTTAACCCACTGAGCAAGGTCAGGGATCGAACCCGCAACCTCATGGTTCCTAGTCAGATTCGTTAACCACTGAGCCACGAAGGGAACGCCCAGGATTTTTTTTTTTTTTTTAAATATGGTTTGTTGGATTTATGTTTATGTCCCCACGGATATTAGAAGCCTGCAGAAAAGACCAGTACCCTGACTGTACGTGGCGCATACGGGACATTCTCAAAATATAACTAGAGAATGAAAGAGAAATGCTATCTGATATCCCTGTGAGGTGGACGGGCTGCGAGATGGCCACACGAATGCCCTTGTCCCTTCTTGCATCTGCTCACCCTCAGGAGGTAGGTCTATTTCCCTCCCGCTGGAGCCTATACTGGCCTCGTGACTTGCTTTCACTTCAGAATGAGACGGCCTTGACACCGATCCAGGTCCGGGCCTGCCTCTTCCGAAGCCTGGCAGCTTCTGCCCTGACTCACTTGGAGAGAACCGCCACACAGCAGGAGAGCTGGTCTCAACCACTGGAAGAAGAGAGGCCACCAGTTCTGCCACCCAGCTCCAAAGGGGCCTCGACTTAGCCCTGCCCCACAGAGTCACAAGCCATAGCGTGATCGTTGCTTGAAGTTACTCACTTTTTTTTTTTTTGCCACACCTGTGGCATGTGGGAGTTCCTGGGCTAGGAACCAACCTGTGCCACAGCAGCAATCCGAGCTGCAGTGACAATACCAGATCCCTAACCCACTGTGCCACCAGGGAACTCCCACAATCTCTAATTGTTTTGGGCATCCACAAGACTCAGTCATTACATGTCATTATATGTGCTCACCCCTTTTCCTTGCTAGTTTTCACATGTCACCATCTGAAATTTTGCTACGTATTTAATTGTGCAGATTTTCAGCTCCATTGGGGCAGGGATTCGTGTGTCTTTATGTCCAGCAATCCTCTAGCTGCCTGGCACAGAGTAGGTGCTCAATGAAATTTTGCTGAATGAATGAATCATTCTTTCTCTGCCTCGCTGTTTCCACTTGATAATCCCCTTCCTTGTCAGCTCTGCCTTCCCACAAACAGTCGTTTGTACACATATCCTCCCTCCTTACTGTGAGCTGTCTGCTGTCTTGTTTTTAATTTTAAAATAATTCTCAAATAGTCTATGTCCACCAGAACCACAGCTCAACCCTTGGATTCAGAGATAAGAGCAACAGCTCAAAAAACAATTCCTGGTTTGTATTTAAATAAATAATATGTCCAGAGTTCTAACATATAACAAGATGTTCCGTGAATGTTGCCCCCCCCTTTCTTTCTGGGGCTTTCTCCTTCTCACACCTCCAAGGGCATCCACTGCTCAACACAGGTCAGTCATGTTCTGTGAACCATGTGAATTCCGATACGATTAACATTTATTGTCATTTGCTCTGTGTTAGGCACTATACTAGGCAGCTGAGCCATATACCATCCCGTATTTCATGAAAAAGAAAGCCTAGGTTTCAATCTCAGGTCAACCCTCTTTCCACTGAGCACACTGCCTTGGGTACCAGTGGGCTCTAGACAAAGATGAAATAGGCAAACATGATGCACACACTTCAGGGGCACAAGCTTCCCTGAGGCAGTTTATACCTTTCCTTCTTTCATATGTTGAAGGTTAACTTCTTTAGATTCTCTCTATTCAGCTTCACGATCAAAGCCTATTTTTTAAAAATATTCATTCTAAGGTGTACAGGACTAGTAACAACCTCAGGTGTGGTTTCCCTCCCTTGAAGGGGTTCTGAGTTTCAACCAAACATTCAGGATGTGGGAAGTTCCCCTTGTGGCTCAGCAGAAATGAATCTGACTAGCATCCACGAGGACGCAGATTTGATCCCTGGCCTCGCTCAGTGGGTTAAGGATCCGGCGTTGCCGTGAGCTGTGGTGTAGGTCGCAGATGTGGCTTGGATCCCACATTGCTGTGGCTGTGGTGTAGGCTGGCAGCTACAGCTCTGATTGGACCCCTAGCCTGGGAACCTCCATATGCTGCGGGTGAGGCCCTAAAAAAAAAAATGTAGGATGTGAAAAGAAAACAAGATGAGCAAGATTTGGACTGGAGAGCAGGCAAGTCAGATTCCTACCTGCTCTCACACCGTTCAGCCCAGCAGCCAGCCCAGCCCTGGTGAAGTGTGGCGTCCTTGAGGGGACAGAGCCTGCTCACAATCCAGAGAGGGACCTTCGGCAACGATATGGAAAGTCCTCACCCACCTGATTCCCGCAGTCTGGTTCCTACCCAGACAGGTGCTGCTTCTCTCAGCTCTGCGCATACCCTCACCCTGCTCTGGTTTGAGTCTCCAGTCCCACTGCACTCTGGCTGCCAGGCACAGATCCATAAGCTCTTTTTCCCAAGAGAGTACTTGTCATACTTAAGAGCTCGTGTCCCTTGAGTATAATAAGATAATAATATAATGGCATATTTATTCCTCTATTCACATATTGCAGGAAAACTGTACTTGAGATTGTGACTAAAATAACATCCCACTGATGGCTGGACAGAAGTAGTGGAATCTTCAACTGCGATACTTCTAGAAGCTTCTGCAGGAATCTCCAGACAGTGAATTGCTGTGTTCCTTTGGGACCACTTTGGGGCCCAGCCTCACAGAGGTGTGGTTGGTGATCCTTTTCCACTTGTCTCCTTAACTAGACTGTGAGGGCCCCGAGGGCAGGGAATGTGCTGTATTCCTCTCGTCGGTCTGACTCAACACCTTGTTGATCAGCAATGTGCCTGTTACTGCTCTCATACGGTCAAAAACTCCTGGGAAAATTAGTGTCTTACTTATTTGGTGTCAGGAGGAAACCGTGGACCACAGATGTGGTAGGTTTAGGAATCTCGTGTCGTACTTAGCAGCCTGATTAGACACTGCTAATACTAAATTTCCGATTTCCCTTCTGTGGTAACCACATTATTAGGAGTTCAAGGCCAGCCAGGGGACTTCCTGCGGTGGCCCAGTGGATTAAGGATCTGGCATTGCCGCAGCTGTGGTGTAGGTCGCAGCAGAGGCTCAGATTCGATCCCTGGCCCAGGGAGCCTACATACACTATTGATGTGAGGGGGGCCAGGAATTCAGGGTATGCCCGCCTTGTCACAACTCCCGCCCCTCCATAACATCTTCAATTCAACGTGACCAGCTCCCTAAGAGCATATCCGAGACTGAGGCTCTGATTAAGACAGATCCTCGCTGTCCTAGAGGACCTCAAGACCCAGCCTGTTATGTTCATTCCTTAGACAGCCAAGGAGAAGAACGCAGAAGGAGAACACCTGAAGTCCCAAGTTCCCGGTCACCTATCCTTCATTACCTGAGCCAGTTCTACCATCTGACTCTCTAGCACTCCTCACATGACCCCAGGTATGTCCCGTCAAAACTACCCCTTCTTCACTGCGGTCCTTAGATACAGTCAGTCATCAGCAACATCCCCTATAATCCCCAGCCTCTTAACTGTTAGAAAGCAGTATCCGGCTGGAGCTCCCATCGTGGTTCAATGGAAACGAATCCGACTAGGAACCATGAGGTTGCGGGTTCCATCCTGGCCTCACTCAGTGGGTTAAGGATCCGTAGTTGCCATGAGCTGTGGTGTAGGTTGCAGACGCGGCTCGGATCTCACATGGTTGTGGCTGTGGTGTAGGCTGGCTGGCAGCTGTAGCTCTGATTGGACCCTTAGCCTGGGAACCTCCAAATGCCATGGGTGCACCCCCCCAAAAAAAGACCAAAAAAAAAAAATAAAGGAAAGCAATATCTGGCTTTCCTGATTGGTCTTCCCTTTTTTTTTTCTTCTCCTTCTTATGGACACACCTGCAGCATATGGAAGTTCCCAGGCTCAGGGTTGAATCAGAGCTGCAACCGCCAGCCTACACCACAGCAACACTGGATCCAAGCTGCATCTACCACTTATGCTGCAGCTTGTGGCAACACTGGATCCATAACCTATTGAGCAAGGCCAGGGAGCAAACCTATATCCTTACAGACACTATGTCGAGTTCTCAACCTACTGAGCTACAGTGGGAACTGCTGACTGGTCTTCCTTTAATTTCACGACTCTTAAATCTAAACCACTAAATTTCTACAATCTACTTACTCTCTCACCTCAAAGATCACTCTTTCACATCTTCTTTTGCTCCTCAAACCACCACAATTTCCTATTCCTTCCTCACTCTTTGTTCATGGTTTTGCTTCTTATTTCATTGAGGACGTGAATATATTTGGAAGATGTCTTTGCCTTCCGCCTCCACGTCTACTTGCTGTCTTTGCCTTCCGCCTCCATGTCTACTTGCCTCTGTGATCACAGCCCTGACCGCCACCCCTGTCACTTCCTGACACCTCCTCCATTGCCTGCACCATCTGGGTCACTCTACTCCATCATTTCCGTCAGAATATAAACACGATATCCTATCTCCAACCCTTGAAAATTCTCTCTAGATCCTTCCAGCTACCCTCCACTTGCCAGCTCCACTGTCGAGCGAGACCTTGCCAAAGAGTTGCCTGTTTACACTCTTCCCACTTCATCTGTCATTCTGTAGAGAAAGCACACGATCAGACCTCTGTCACCATCACTCCGCTGAAACCACTCTCCTCAAAGGACCTCCTCACATCACCAAGGACCTCCACATGGCCAAGTCCGATGTTGACCCCAGTCCTCCTCCGATCTGGCCTAGCAGTTGCATATGACAATCTTGCCTTTGTGAAACACTGCCATCTGGCTTTGGGGACACCATGCTCTCCTGATTTTTTTCCTACCTCCCGTACCAGCCCTTCTCAATCTCTTTTGCTGGCTGGTTTTCCTCCTTTAACCACCTCTGAAATATCAGGATGCCCAAGCCTCGGTCCTTATCTCTCTTTTCTTTCCACACTTTCTCTCTTGCAGATCCTTTCATTTCCATGGCTTTAAATATGTTGATGTGTTGCAAGCTTATATCATAGCCCAGCTTCTTCTCTTGGCTCTAAATTCATGTCTAACTGCCTAGTTGACATCTGTACTTAGGCATCGGATAGACACCTCTTCACATGGGCTGTACAGAATAAGCACTTGCACCTCACACTCCTGCCAGCCCCTTACAACCCCCTCGTTCTCTACTTTTCCCAATCTCAGTAAAAAGCACTACTACTGGAGTTTCCATCGTGGCACAGCGGAAACGAATCCGACTAGGAACCATGAGGTTGTGGGTTCAATCCCTGGCATCGTTCAGTGGGTTAACGATTCAGTGTAGCTATGAACTGTGGTGTAGATTGCAGATGCGGCTCAGATCTGGGGTTACTATGGCTGTGGTGTAGGTCGGCAGCTGTAGCTCCGATTAGACCCCTAGCCTGGGAACCTCCATGTGCCACAGGTGCAGTCCTAAAAAGCCAAAAAAAAAAAAAAAGCACTGCTACTGACCCTGCTGTTAGGGACCCAAACCTGGAAGTTATCTTTCCTCCTCTCTTTTTCTCATATCCTGTGTCCAAACTTGTCAGCTCTGCCTTTGAAATAAGTGCTGAATATAATCCCTTTGCACCAGCCCCACCTGTCTCACTCACCTGAGGACAGCCGTCCCCACCTTTCTCTGCTTGGCGACCCCAACAGCCTCCTAGCCAGTCTCCCTTTTTCCACTCTCACTCTGAAACAGCCCTCAACTTCTCCCAACAACCAGAATGATTCTTTGAAAATCTGAGACCAGACCAGTGTACTGACCTGTGAAAGCCCCTCTGACTGGATGGCTTCCCATCCCAATTAGAATAGCAGGCAAATTCTACTTTGGCCAGAAAGATAGGTCAGGTTCCTTCGCGTCTCTGTTTCCTGAAACCTCCTGTTTCCTCTGCCTGGAAAACCCTTCCTCCCCAACTTTGCCAGGCTTACTCCTCACTGCAGTCAGGTTTCTGCTCAAATATCACCATTTCAGACAGGACCTTTTTGATCACCCACCAAACTGTCATACCGCACTCCAGCTTATTTGGTTTACTTTTAAGATGGGGCTTACTAGTCCTTGACTTCTTAGGCTATGTCTATTTGTTTCTGTCCATTTCACCCTAAATATTGCAAACATCTTATTGCAAGGATTTTTTTTTTGCCTTGTTCATCCTAAGTGTCTAGAACAAGTGCTTAATAAATACTTGACAAGTGAACAGATGCATGAATAAATGTGCAAACTTCAGAAGGAAGAGATGGGATGCAGACAGGTATGTAAGCAGGCAGTGGCTTGGGCAGAGAATGTTATTTAAATCAACGCAAAGCTCTGAAGTGCTTCTAGGAGCAGAGTAAGCAATAGTAGTGGAAGGTCAGGGAGTGAACTCCAAAGGGCCTCTTGAACAGCCCTACAGGGTAGAAATTTCCACAGCGGTGAACATGTTCTCCATCTCTGCCATTCAGAACCGTAGCCACTGGCCACAGGTGGCTATTGAACACTTGCAATGTGGCTAGTGGGACTGAGGAGCTGGTATTAATTTTCTTTAATTTTAACTGACATGAAATAGCCCTGTGGGGCTCGTGGCTGTGGCATTAGACAGCAAAGCTCTGAACTTGAGGAATTCCTTCTCCCCACTTGTGATTTCAGGATAATAATGCATACTTCACAGAGTTATTGAGATGATTAGTGGTATAAAATTGTCAATGTTTGAAACATAGTTAGCCCTCAAAAAAATAATAGCTCCTATTATTACACAGAGATGCAAATTAATGTAATTTCAGTACATGCCATTTAAATTGGCTATAAAGTACAGAAGCAGACTTTTATTACTTTTTATTGTAGTGTTCTATTCTCCGGACTTTGTGGATAACAAATGTGTGGGTCTATATTTGTGCTCACCAGCTAAATATAGCAAACAACCATTTTGGGATCTCATGAAGGCCTTTCAGAGATAGACAATATTCCAAGTGGATCAGCTTGCTGATACTTATAATGAACTAATTAGTTTTGACAACAGCTAATTTAGCATTTGCAAAAATTGGATTTGTAACATTAATGTATTATTTTCAAACAGTGTCATCTGCAGCTGCCAGAAGGATCTGGATAAGAGTGGTGTTTCCTTTAATACTTAGTATTAAAATAAAGGGGAAAGTATTTACTTGTTGGAAATACGTTAAATTATTTAAAGGTTTAATTGGTTTGGACATAATATCATTTTTTTTTCTTGTCAGTAGCTCACCATAACTTTCTTCCACACCGCATCCAGAAAATAAAATTAACACAGATGTAGGACATAAACAGACCATTATAACTTAACCCTTAGGAATAATCTAATCTAATAATAAAATCACACCTTTGTTCAGAATAAGCACGGTGGTTATTTTTAGGCCACGAGAATTTGCTCTCCACAGCAACAGAGGTGAAAGTGGCATTCCACTGGACTCTGCCTAAGTGCCTGGTGGAGACTGAAACTGGACATCTGAGGATTGATGTATTTAAATTAAACACATGCTTCCAAGTCTTAAGAAAAGTTGATGTTCTTATTAAGGAGACCAATTAATCTGCATCAGTAGGAAGCCACTTTGCAACAGGTGAAAAAGTGCCCTGAGGACTTACTTAATACAAATGAGCCAGAGCAGAAAGGGAATGAAAATTCTCTTTTCTGCAGGGGAGTCTTCCGTAACTGCCCTCCTAGGTCTGCTGTTTGAAATGCAGATCCCTTTCTCTTCCACCCCAGGCTGTGATCTGGGGTAGCAGAAAGGGAAGAGGGTGAAGCCCCCTAAATGCTAAGAGGTGTTGTAAAGACTTACCAATAGGCATCACTAAGAAGAAAGGCAGCCAGCAGAGGACGAAGCAGCCGACCACTATGCCGAGTGTCTTGGCCGCTTTCTTCTCTCGGGAAAACTTGAGGAGTCTCACGGAGAAGTGCGTCTTGTTCTTGGCGCTGGTCACCCCGCTGCTGCCTGCGACCGGGGCGTTTTTCCGATGGATGCGGAGCGTCACCTGCTCGGAGTCTGACTTGTCGGTCTTGAGACCGGACTTGAGGCCCCGGCTCTCCCTCTTGGCCACCACGTAGACTCGGCAGTACATAACCAGAATGATGGTCAGCGGCACGTAGAAGGAGCCCAGCGCGGAGAAGAGCACGTAGCCCGGCTCCTCATTGATCTGGCAGATGGTCTCGTCCTCAGGGGCAGGCTGCCTCCAGCCGAACAGAGGCCCTATGGAGATGACCAGGGAGAGCACCCAAACGCAGAGCAGAGCCATCAGGCCCCGTTTCTGGGTGACGATGGTGGGATAGCGCAGCGGGTAGCTCACGCCGATGTAGCGGTCGATGGAGATGATGCAGAGTCCCATGATGGAGGCCGTGCAGCACAAGACGTCCACCGCCGCCCAGATGTTGCAGAAGACCCTGCCAAAGGCCCAGTAGCCCAGGATCTCGAAGATAGCGGAGAAAGGCAGCACCGTAGAAGTGAGTAGAAGATCGGCCACCGCCAGGTTGACGATGTAGTAGTGAGTGACCGAGTGAAGATGCCGGTGGCAGGCCACGGAAAGGATCACGAGGATGTTCCCCAGTACCCCGAAAACGATGAGGCCCCCCAAGATCACCCCGAGCAGAATGGCCTTGGAAATGTTCACCGGTGGCTGTGGGTGGGTGCAGTTGGAGCTGTCTGAGGCATTTCCAGAAAGAAACACCATGGTCCCAGCCGGGGCAGGGCGAGGTCGCGCTCTTGAGGGCCACTCCGGGGCGGGGCGAAGGCGGAAGCGGGGGTGGGGGAGCGGGGAGTCAAAAGGTCACGGCTCGGGGAAGCCTTGCCTGCCGGGGTTGTCTGGGGGTAAGAGAGAGCGTGCGGGTGGGAAGCACCCCCGGCCAGCCCTGGAAATCTTCGGAAGGCCACATAAAGGGGCAGGGCATTAAAGACGACATGGCCAGAGGCGCGCGGGCTGCCGCTGACCCTCTTCACCTGCTGCGCTGGCCCAGGGCCCCAGCTCCCTCCCTTCGCAAGATTTAGAGCGAAGCTGGAGGGGATGCGCTGCAAAATGCGATTAATCCCAGGATTATGAGAGTCTCCTTTTCTGCACTGTCTGATCCATCCGGGTCAGAAGACTGAGCATTCTGCACATAATGGGTGGAATTCAGAAATCCAACGCCAGTCTCCCCCCCAAACCACATTCAAGTACTGGTCTGCCGTCCACTCTCAAAAGCTGGGGACTGATGGCATCTGGGCGCTTCACTCCGCCAGTAGTTAGCCACCGTGTGGCTGGACTCATGCTTAATCCATCTTCTAGGCGCACAGGCCGGGGGGACGCGGATGTGAAATATTTGCCAAGACCGAGACGGCTGCGGAGTAGTTGTTTGCCAGCGTCCTCCTGAAAAGAGCGCAAATAGAAAGGCCGGATGTAAGTCAGGCGCCCTGAGGAGAGAGGCCGTGTCGGGCTCGACGGGCAATCCGACCTGGCTGGGAACCCGCGTACTCTGCGGGCTCGACGCTGCTTGCCCTGCCGCAGCCGAGCGCGCAGGAGGGGACCGCGAGTCGTGCGGCGCCGCTGGGAATCTTGCCCTGGCGCGCTCCGGCGCGCGGCCTCCAGCCAGGTTCAAGAACCGAGGCAAACAAACCCCAAGCTGCAGCGCCCAGCGGCCGTACCGTGAAATTAAAATCCCCAAGCCCGCGAGGCGCGACTGCGGCTGACCGGTCTGTCGCCCCAAGCCGAGCAGGTGGACACCCGCAGAATCTACCCGGTTGCCACCTGGAAGTGGAGGCGTGGGAGAGGGAGCCATTGCGGCCCGGGGACCTCAGGGCCAGTACCACGCTCACGCCGGAGGAATTCACACTT
Organism: Catagonus wagneri; assembly: GCA_004024745.2. Taxonomy (NCBI): domain Eukaryota; kingdom Metazoa; phylum Chordata; class Mammalia; order Artiodactyla; family Tayassuidae; genus Catagonus; species Catagonus wagneri. Next base: position 11,400,139 of record PVHT021183556.1, on the reverse strand, counting down.
GGATGTGCGGAGCGCGCGGGTCTGTCCACCAGCCAAGCGGGCCTGAGAGCCGGGTCCGGAGCAAAGTCCTCGGGACCGCAGGAGGGCCGAGCGCGACCTAGGTCGGTCTAGGATTCCCTTCCAAGCCACTGGATCAGCGGTCCCGGAGGACTTGAGCCTCAAGCCACACCCAGGCTGGCTTTGGGGGTCCAGGGGGTTGGAGTGGGAGCCGGCAGCATTACTCTGCCGAAGGGGCTTTGCGCGCGGTTGTCACTGCGGATTTGGTAGGCACAAAAATCAAATCCACGCTCTAGCGGGTAGGGGACTCCTCGTATTTTCTGAGCTGGGGGCCACAGTCTGCGTCAGAAAGCTGGGTTTCCACAGCTGACCAGAGGGACGCAGGAAGGAATGCGGGGAGTGGGGAGACTCACCTTGCCTTGTAAGGACTCTGCGGTTGGGCCCTGGGGTGGGATTCCCGGGCCAAGGCTACTGCGAAAATCACAAGTTCTAGAGCTCACAGGTGGTACTAAACACAAGCAACTGCAGAAACCCGTTCCCCCCTTCCTCGGAGAAGAGAATTACGGGGTTCAAAACAGTGTACTTGTTAACTAAGAGGTAACTTCCCAGGATTTGTAAGGGAAACGGGTTGGGGTGGGGATGCGGGTGAAAAGAGCGGGAGGAGCTTGGGGATAAGTGGGAGCTGGGTCTCACCCGGAGGCCCAGGGCGATCCGCCCTCACCCACCGGCCCCGCCGGCACGCTGGCGCCCGGAGCTGCAGCGCACTCACCTGGAGCGCGAATGCAGAGCCACCCGCCCGCGCGCGGCGTGAGTGGACCGGCTTTCGGTCCCAGGAGCAGCTCTGTCGCCTCCTCCCTGGGAGAAGAGGGGACTGCCTCTCCGACGAAGCGGTTCCTAGTCCTTTTGCACCAGCTGACTCACCCCTCTACCACAGACGTCTTTACGCTCCTGGCTTGCAGATGCTTTACCTGGAGATTTTAGAAAGAAAAAGAGGAAAACAAAAAATACAGCCAGGCAATAACTCCACCTTCACCCTTTTAATATTCAGCTCACCGACATCAGCAAAGAATCGCAAGGAACTTTGCAGCTCTCACTGACGTAACACAGCCCGTAGCCCCAGCTAGTACCGTAATCTCCTGCTGTTACCGTATTACTCTGAGGTAACAGGCAAAGCGAGCACAGCAGGTTTAGCACAGCAGAATTTTGGTTTTGTTTTCTTTTCATTTGCCTTGAGTGAATTGGGTTTGGTTTTTACTTTAAGAAAGTGGGGGGCGGTGAGGAGAAGAGTTTTTTTTTTACTTGTAGTAAATAATTTCTTTAAATGATCTGGTTTTAAAAATAAAGAAAAATCGACACTTGCCAGACACATATTACTGTGTGTATGATGTGTTCAAAGAAATGCCTAATAAAATTGCTTTTGAAAAGCTTGATTCAATTAACACTTGGACTGGGTTCTGTTAAAATGAAAAGAAGCATGCTGTTATGCCAAATATTCAGGTAGGGAGTTCCCTTCGTGGCTCAGTGGTTAACGAATCGGACTAAGAACCGTGAGGTTGAGGGTTCGATCCTTGGCCTTGCTCAGTGGGTTAAGGATCCGGCGTTGCCGTGAGCTGTGGTGTAGGTTGCAGACATGGCTCGGTTCCTGCGTTGCTGTAGCTGTGGCGAAGGCCGGCGGCTACAGCTCCTGTTAGACTCCTAGCCTGGAAACCTCCATATGCCGTAGGTGCGGCTCTAGATAAAGGCAAAAAGACAAAAAAAAAAAACAAAAAACAAATATTCAGGTAAATTATATTATTTGCAGATGTTTTAAGATGAACATAAAATTCAATAAATCTGATAGTAATAAAATTATAATTCCAGGAAAATACAGTGAGCGTATCTAAACCTTATCAAATACTATCCGTCTCTCATTTCTTCAGACAAAAGTATTTAGAAAGTATAAGAGTCCCACTGTACTTCCTTACAGAGCTTAGTGTTTTTAAAGTGCTATATATTATTTTTCTGGTTTCTATAAGAAAATGGATCCTTTCAAAGAGTGTAACTTGTCTTTAATTCCCTTTAATTCATGAATAGTCGGAGTATGAAAGGTTGGCATTACCAGTCTTATTTACTGTTTTCTGATAAATTCCATGTCTTGTTGGCTTTACAATGGAATAAAGCCATATGGGTTTTGTAACAGTGGGAAAAGACGAGAATTTTCTCCACTCTGATTCCCACCTCCTAGCTCACCTGTCATCTTTGTGGATTCAGACAAAACGCACAGTTAGTAGTTAGTAGGCTTTCTTTCTCTTTCTTTCTCTCTTTCTTTCTCTCTTTCTTTCTTTCTCACCTGTGGCATATGGAAGTTCCCAAGCTAGGGGTCAAATAGGAGCTATAGCTGCTGGCCTACACCACAACCACAGCCACATGGAATCTGAGCCATGGCTGTGACCTACACCGAAGATCACGGCAACACTAGATCCTTAACCCACTGAGTGAGGCCAGGGATCGAACCAGGGATGGAACCTGCATCCTCATGGATACTAGTCAGGCTCATTACCGCTGTGCCAGGACAGGAAATTCCAGTAGGTTTTCTTCTCTTCTTTTTTTTTTTTTTGGTCTTTTTGCCTAATCTAGAGCCGCACCGCGGCATATGGAGGTTCCCAGGCTAGGGGTCTAACAGGAGCTGTAGCCGCCGGCCTTCGCCACAGCCACGCGGGATCCGAGCCACATCTGCAACCTACACCACAGCTCATGGCAACGCCAGATCATTAACCCACTGAGCAAGGTCAGGGATCGAACCCACAACCTCATTGTTTCTAGTGGGATTCTTTAACCACTGAGCCATGAAGGTAACTCCTCCAGTAGGTTAAACCTAGTAACAAAAAGAAACTTTGAGCAGAAGCAAGTGCTTGAATTCCCTCCCCTGAACAAAAGTTTGTTAATATTGTTACCTTTCCCAAGGGAGGGGGTGTGTTTGGGAAGTGTGCTATACCTAGAATGTCTCAGAGGAATAGCCTCAGGAGCATCAGGGAGCCCTGCTTCACTGAAGAACTAATATTTAGATGGCCTTCTTACTTGTAAACAATGCCACCCCCCCCTTATCTATAGGGGTTGTGCCAATACCTATCATTTTTAAAAATTTTTATTGAAGTATAGTTTATTTACAATGTAGTGTTAATTTCTGCTGTACATCAAAGTGACTCAAATATATTTATTTTTTCCATGTTCTTTCCCATTACAATTTATCAGAGGATGGAGAATATTGTTCCCTGTGCTACGCAGTTAAGAACTTGTTGGTTATCCATCCTCTAATTGTTTCCCTCGGAGTTCCCAATGTGGCTCAGTGGAAATGGATCTGACTGGTATCCATGAGGATGCGTGTTCAATCCCTGGCCCCACTTAGTGGGTTGGGGATCCAGCGTTGCCGTGAGCTGTGGTGTAGGTCACAGATGCGGCTCAGATCCTGCATTGCTGTGGCTGTGGTGTATGCTGGCAGCTGCAACTCCGATTCGACCCCTGGCCAGGGAGCTTCCATATGCCTCTGGTGCAGCCCTCAAAAGACAAAACAACAGCAACAACAACAAACGCTTTGCCTCTGCTAATCCCATACTCCCAGTCTTACCCTCCCTCACCGCATCCCCCTTGACAGTCACAGACTTGCTTGTCTCATAGACTCTATCTACGAGTCTGTTTTTGTTTCGTAGACATGTTGATTTGTGTCATATTTTAGATTCCACATATAAGTGATAACATGATATTTGTCTGTCTCTTTCTGACTCGCTTCACTCAGTATGATAATCTCTAAATCCATCTATGCTGCTGCAAATGGCACTATTTCATTATTTTTAATGACTAATATTCCATTGTGTATGGTATATACATATACCATATCCTCCTGATTCATTCATCTGTCAAAGGACATTTAGGTTGTTTCCATGCCTTGGCTATTGTAAATAGTGCTGCTATGAACATAGGGGTGCTTGTTGTATCTTTTCAAATTATAGTTTTGTCTGAATATGTGCGCAGGACTGGGATTGCTGGGCAAAACTACTTTAATTTTTTTGAAGAAATTTCATGCTGTTTTCCATAGTGGCTGAACCTATGTGCATTCCCACCAACAGTGTAGGAGGGCTCCCTTTCCTCCACGCCCTCTAAAGAGGGCATTTATTATTTGCAGCCTTATTAATGATGGCCATTCTGACTGGTGTGAGGTGGTAGGTACCTCACTGTAGTTTTGAGTTGCATTTCTCTAATAATTATCAATGATGAAGATCTTTTCATGTGCTTATGGGCCATCTGTGTGTCTTCTTTGGAGAAATGCCTATTTAGGTCTTCTGCACATTTTTCGATTGGGTTGCTTTTTTTGTTATTAAATTGTACGAGCTGTTTGCATATTTTGGAAATTAACCCCTTGTCTGTCGCATCGTTTGTAAATATTTTCTCCCAGTCGGTATGTTGTCTTTTCATTTTGTTTATGGTTTCCTTTGTTGTGTAAAATCTTGTGAGTTTGATTAGGTCCCACGTGTTTATTTTTGCTTTTATTTCTATTGCCTTGGAGACCGACTTAAGAAAATATTTGTACGATTTACGTCAGAGAATGTTTTGCCTATGTTCTCTTTTAGGAGTTTTATAGTATCTTGTCTTCTACTCAAGTCATTAAGCCTTTTGGAGTGTATTTTTGTGTTTTATGGTGTAAGGGTGACACCTATCACATGTGATTAGACTTTACTCAATTTGACTTTAATAGTCTTTTTAAAATATACACACAAATGGCTTTCTCATTCATAAAGTGAATTTTATGTTGTAGGAGAAACATGCGGTATGAGGAGATAGGAAATCTGAGTTCACCCTAATTACTGAGTCACTTGCTCTCTGAGATGCAGCCCCCTCAGTTGGAGAAAGCTGCACTACAATTCCCTACTTTTACTTCTTATCATTAAATTGCATATACAGTGTCTATTCTTTAGAAATTCCATCCACCAGAGCAATATTCAGTGTTTAGTTTCATATTCATTAACCTTATACCCTGAGTGCAAGCTTTCTATTAAGATCTGCTCCGTGGTAGATAAGCGAAGTGGTGTTATCAAGAAGAGCCACTGAAAATTGCTCAGCTCTGCAGGGTCAAGGGTACAAAGGCTTTTGGAACTCCCAGTACCACCGCCCCTCAACAAACAAGCAGACTCACCACCCCATCTCCACCCTCCAACTAAGTACGTGGTGCCAAGACTGAGAAGCGCAGCTCTTTATTTCCAGCTTGGCCCCTGCATGCTACTAGGTAGGGCTTTGAAATCTGCTTCTAAACCTGTGAACATTCATCTCTGCTAAACTGTCTCTCAAAACCACTTTTCCCCCTATAGCTCATCACAGACCCACGAAACAGAGACTGTTCATCTCCTTAAGGCACGGTTGACTTGAGTGGCCAGAAGGTGTTGAGTTGGACCCATGGGAAGGAAGAGTCAAGAGAGATTGGGCTGGGCAGTTGTACACATTTGTCCATGCCCTCCTAGACCCAGGTGAAACTCAGCTTTTCTGAGCCTTGCTTTCCTAATTTTTAAAGGGAGAAAATACCCCCCCCCCACACACACACACCACCACCATCACTCCGGGGTTGTTGTTAGCACTGAATGAGATTATGAAGCTTATTCACTCTCTTCTTGTGAATCTTATCAACCTTTTCCCTTTCTGCTTATTTTAGGTGCTACTTGAAAGTGAAACACGCCTCTAACACAGAGTGGTCCAAATTCCACATTCAACGTGACCACAAAATATTCAGCTGGAGAAGTGTTTGAAATGACTAGAGAACTCTGCCTGGATGTAACCAGAGGGACCAGATGTGGCGGAGTGGGAGAGCTGGCTCTGGCCCTTGGCTACTTCTCCTTTTCTTCCCGGCAGACACTGATGCCTTAGATTGTCAGGACCCTGTTAGTGACATCTGAGGAAGTCAGCTAGTATGGGAGACTTTGAAGGAAAAAAATAATCTGTCAATCATTACCTTAGAAAACAATACACAAGGAAATGAGGAACTGTGTTCTGGAATTTATAATTCCACTGACCGAGTAGCAGGCTTAATGTTTTATTCACCAAGAAGACCTCCTAAGGCTTAAAAAGGTAAAGTGTGATGGAAATGAAAACATTGCCGAGAACGACGCTGATGTAGCCTTGTCACAAGTCTCCAAACGCGCATTGTGTGCTGTTGTTTATTGAGCCGAGAAGACGCACAGGGAGTAGACACTGCCTTGAAGGAGGCCTTGGATGAGATGATGATTCTGTCTTTGGCATCATTCAACCCGCTGTTTCTCATCCCCTGGAGAAAATAGCTCGGTCCAAGTCTTGTGAGTCACAGCATCCCATCACTACAGTGTGTGTTACGGTGGGAATGTGGGGTCGGGTCAGTCTGGCTACAATGATAAATTTATATAATTAAATTATAGTTCAATTATATAAATTTATTTTATTTTATTTACTTATTTATTTTGTCTTTTTGCCTTTTTTTATGTAGAGCCGCACTCGCGGCATATGGAGATTCCCAGGCTAGGGGTCTAACAGGAGCTGTAGCCGCCAGCCTTCGCCACAGCCACAGCAACGCGGGATCCGAGCCGCGTCTGCAACCTACACCAGAGCTCACGGCAATGCCGGATCCTTAACCCACTGAGCAAGGCCAGGGATCGAACTCGCAACCTCATGGTTCCTAGTCAGATTCGTTAACCACTGTGCCACAACGGGAACTCCCATAAATTTATATTTTATATGATTATAAAAGTAATGTATAATTTACAGTCTGGTAAATTACAAATTACCTTTATAATTTAAAGGTAAATTATACCTTTAAAATGATACCTTAAAATTATATCTTTATAAAGCTTTGCTCTTGTACAGCAAATATGACTTGAGGTATATTAACCAAATTCTTTCAATACCTTTGTCCAATATCATCAGAAAGGGAACTGCAACACCTATATCAATGTTTGTACTGAATGTGGAAAGGCTTTATCTCATTTCTCCATCTGGTGATATAGACACTAGTTTATAGTTACTCTGGTTTTTAACTTTTGAAAAGTTGTAATTTAATCTAAGTTTTTATGGTTATTGGCATATAAATTTTAATGATGTTGTCCCACAACCTTTAAAGTATTTACTCTATTTTTATGTCTCTTTATGTCCTTTTATTCCAGGTATTGTTTACATGCTCTTTCTCTTCTATTTCTTAATCAGTCTTTCAAGAGGGCTATGTTTTTTTTTCTTCTTCTTCAAAACATGATTTAAGGAGTTCCCATCGTGGCTCAGCAGAAACGAATCTGACTAGTATCCATGAGGACGCAGGTTCAATCCCCCGCCTTGCTCAGCGGGTTAAAGATCCGGCATTTCTATCAGCTGTGGTTTAGTTTGTAGATGCAGCTCAGATCTAGTGTTGCTGTCGTGTAGGCCAGAAGTTGCAGCTCCGATTCGACCCCTAGCCTGGGAACCTCATATACTGTGGGTGCAACCATAAAAAGAAAAAAAAAACTCCAAAACAAACAAAATCATGTTTTGATTTTGTTGGTCATCTCTTTTATTGTTTTGCTTTTATTACGTTCTCTCATTATCTTCATTCTTTCCTTCCTTTCTGCCACCTTTCAGTTTGCACTGCAATTAATATCTTATTTTTTTGGTGTTGAATAGATAATTTCAATCTTTATGTATTTTTTATAGTTTATTTTTTATTAAAGTACAGTTGATTCACAGTGTTGTACCAATTATTACTGTACAACAAAGTGACTCAGTCATGTCTTGTAGTTTAACATGTATTTAAGAATATAAATTTATTCCTAAATGTCACTTTAGCTGTATTATAGAAGTTTAAGCTCATTTCTTCTTTATTAAGTTCTGGGTATACTTTTAATATCATCAGGATTTTTCTTTAACTAATTCATTTCTCCAGTTAAACTTTTTTTAATTTTTTAATTTTTTTTTGTCTTTTGTCATATCAGGGCCGCACCTGCAGCATGTGGAGGCTCCCAGGCCAGGGGTCTAATTGGAGCTGTAGCCGCTGGCCTACGCCTTAGCCACAGCAACGCGGGACCTGACCCGCATCTGCAACCCACACCACAGCTCACGGCAACACCAGATCCTTAACCCACAGAGCGAGGCCAGGGATCAAACCCGCAACCTCACAGTTCCCAGTCAGATTCGTTAACCACTGAGCCATGACGGGAACTCCCTAAACTTTTTATTTTTATTTTTTTTAATTTTATTTATTTATTTTTTGGTCTTTCTTTCTTTTTAGGGCCACACCCACAGCATATGGAGGTTCCCAGGCTAGGGATCCATTCAGAGCTACAGCTCTCGACCTACACCACAGCTCGCGGCAATGTTGGATCTTTAACCCACTGAGCAAGGCCAGGGATTGAACCTGCCTCCTCATGGATGCCAGTCAGGTTTGTTAACCGCTGAGCCACAAAGGGAACTCCTAAACTTTTTATTTTTAGATAGTTGCTGATCACATGCAGTTGTAAGAAATAATACAGAGATCCCATGTAGCTTTACTTAGTTTCCATGTTGATAACATCTTGCAAAGTCATAGCACAATATTACAGTTAAGATGCTGACCCTGATGGAGTCGAGATACAGAATAGTCCCATATCACAAGAGTCACTCATGTTGTCTTTTTTATAGCCACTCAATTCCCTTTCCTCTTATCCCATTCCCCTGGTAACAATTTACCTCTAAAAGTGTGTCATTTCAAAATGTAGGAGTTCTCTGGTGGTTCAAGGGGTTAAGGACCTGATGCTATCACTGCTGGGGCTCAGGTCACTGCTTGGATTCAGTCCCCGGCCCAGGGACTTCTGCTTGCCATGGACACAGCCAAAATAAATAAATTAATTAATAAAAATAAAAAATAAATAAAGGGAATCATGTGGTATGTGAACTTTTTAGGGTTGATTTTTATGACTCAGCTTAACACCCGAGGTTTTCATCTAAGTCGCTGCCTATAACAATAGTTCATCCGTTATCGCTGAACAGCGTTCCAAGGTGTGGATGCACCACACTTAGTTTTAACTATTCACACTTTGAAGGACAGGACATAAGGGCTGTTTTCAGTTTGAGGCGATTACAAATAACAGTGCTATCAACATGTGTGTACAGGTGTTTCTGTAAACTGTGTTTTCCTCTTTCCGAGATAAATATCGAAGAGTCCGCTAGGTTCCTGGATTGTACAGTAAGTATATGTTTGGTTTAAAAAAAAAAACCTGCCAAACTATTGTCCAGGGTGGCAGTGCCATTTTACACTGTCACCAGCAACGTATCGATAATCCAGTTTTTCTACGTCCCCTGCAAGCCTTTGGTTTGGTAACGCTCTTTTATTTCAGTCTTGCTGGTAAATGCATAGTGATGGTTCGCCGCAGTTTTAATTTGTGCTTTCCCGAGAGTGGGTGATGTTGAACATCTTCTTCTTTGACTACTTTACTGAATATTTGTTCATGACCTTTGCCCATTTTCTAATGGATTTAAAAATTTTTTTTTTACTGTTGAGTTTAACAAAAGCAAAGGTTTTTCTGAATGATAAAATCCAATGTATCAGTTTTTCTTTTTATAAAACTTGTGTTTGGGCACCTAGTCCAGAGATATTTTCTTTCCTATGATTTTTTTCCCCCTAAAAGTTTCCTAGTTTTAACTCAGTTTTTACCACTGCACCTTTAGTTTATATTAATAGTGATTTCGTTTCTTTAAAGAAATATATCTTTTTATTGTTGATTTCAACTTTCATTGCTTTGGGATCGATCATAACATGTATTACTATGCTTACTCTTCCATTAATTTCTGTTCTTTCCTTTCCTTCTTCTTTTTCTGTTTCATTTAGTTTACTCTGATGTTGCTTCTCCGTCACATTGGACGTGTACAAGTTGGACATTTTATTAGTTTATTTTCAAACCAAATGCCATTACAATAGGAAATTTACCTCTTAGTTCCACTTAACACTCCCACAAGGTTTGATTTATTATGTAGCGCTTTCATCCAGTTTGAAACATTTCACACATTCCAATACGTTTTTCTTCCTTACCCTCAGTTAATTACGAGTGTGATTTTCCTTAGTAAGGTATTGTTTTATTTATTTATTTTTGGTCTTTTTAGGGCCACACCTGTGGCAAATGGAGGTTCCCTGGCTAGGGGTCCGGCCCACACCACAGCCACAGCAACGTGGGATCCAAGACACATCTGCGACCTACACCACAGCTCATGGCAACACCAGGGATTGAACCCATGTCCTCATGGATACTAGCTGGGTTTGTTAACCACTGAGCCACACCAGGAACTCCTGTTTTAATGAGGATATGTAATTTGATTACATGGATGCCTAGGAAAATAAATGTATATAATATTGAATCTTCGAAATTCCACAGACTTCCCTTGTAATTTGGTATGTGGTCAGTTTTGAAAAGTTTCACATGTGCTTGAAAAACTTGCATATTCTCTATTTATTGGGCACAGGGATCCCAAACACATTTAATTTCGTTGCAAAAATTTAACAAACATTCCTGTTTTTAGGTCTTCTTGGTCTAACAGTATCTGATACGAGTGACAATGTCTTCCACTATGATTATGGATATAACATTTTCTCCTTACTGTTGGGACAGTTGTTTCACTATGTATGTTGATTTTGCAGCCAGATACATCCACTTTGTGATTATTCATGCCACGATAGTCACTGTGTGGAGGCACAGACCAAGAAGTCCCTGCCACATCAGAGTGTAATGTCCCTCCACTGTCTCCAAGTTAGGATCTTTACTTGAACTTTCATTTGATCTGGTATTAATATTGTAACCCTAGCTTTGTTTTAGGCAGAGTATTTCAGGTCTACGTCTTTTCGGAACTTTATTTTTGGCTTTTCTGAGTCATTTTATTATCAGACTGTTCCATATAGGTACTTCTGTCTAGGTGCTATTAAAAAGAAATTTAATGAACTATATAAGTGCATTTTGGTATCAAATATGCCTGGATCTTGACAATGACCACAGCTCTTTAGTACTAAAATAAATTTTATTTTATTATTATTATTATTTTTTGGCTTTTTGCCTTATCTAGGGCCGCACCTGCGGCATATGGAGGTTCCCAGGCTAGGGGTCTAACAGGAGCTGTAGCCGCCGGCCTTTGCCACAGCCACAGCAAAGCAGGATCCGAGCCGCATCTGCAACCTACACCACAGCTCACGGCAACGTCGGATCCTTAACCCACTGAGCAAGGCCAGGGATCAAACCTGCAACCGCATGGTTTCTAGTCGGATTTGTTAGCCACTGAGCCATGATGGGAACTCCAGTACTAAAATAAATTTTAGAGATAACCCTTTATGAGTGGCTAGTCAGTGAAGGTCCAGAAAACGATGCAAACATTTCCTAGGAACACATTATGCCCAGCAGGCTTTTGTCCTCCCACCTAAATTCTACAAATAAAATGGCAAGTAGCACCACCACCAAAAACCACTTAAGCCTCCAGTTTCAGTATTGAACCAGGAGTGTCACAACTGCTGAATGGCAGCTCAGACAGGCTCGGGTAGCAACCAAATCCGGTTCGGCTGTGTCACCCTGAGAAAGTTAAAAGGAATCCAGTGGCAATTCACATCTAGCAATCAAAGCACGTTTGGGAAAACCTGGAGCGTTGGTACATGGACACATTTGTCACATGACAGCTCCTTGGGGTGGCTTTGTCCTTAGTGTTCTGAATCCCGTGCAGATACAAGCTTTATCTACTGTTAAAATAGTGACTATACTGTTATAGTCTCTGCTTTTTGTTTCCAATTTTGCCCACTCCCCACTGCCTTTCAGATGTCACAGCTTCTACTGAAATGACCAGGACCTGTGGGGGCTCCTGGATGTGGACACACATAACAGTATCTTTGAGCTCTTCCGCAGAACTAAAAGCCCCAACAAAAGGAAGATGTTAAGTACTTGATGAAGCATTCTTCATTCCAGAGAGAAGGTCACAGTTTGATAAACTTGAGAAGCACAGAAGCTTAGGGGGAGAGCCCCTGAGGCCAGACTGAAGGAACACCCGCCACCCCCCCACCCCTACACACACCCTGATCCTTACCAGCAATCCCGCCCTTGAACCGTTGATATAAAACTCCTCATCAAACCCTCCTGGGCAGAACACACATTTGTTTGTTTGTTTTTCTCCTTTTTTTGGCCACCCCACAGCACATGGAGTCCCTGGGCTAGGGATCAGATCCAAGCCACCGTTGTGACCTATGCCGCAGCTGTGGCAACGCAGAATCCTTTAACCCGCTGTGCCTGGCAGGGCATCGAACTTGGGTTCTGGCGCTATAGAGACGCCACGGACCCTGTCGCGCCACAGCAGGAGCTCCAGGACATTACAGATTTTGAAGGCGGGATCCCTCTCTGTCCTCTTTGCCTGGCAAAGCAACAAAGCTATTCTTTTCTCCTTCACCCTAAACTGTTTCCAAGATTCACTTCGGCACTGGTGCACAGAGACCAGGTTTTGGCAATACTACTATTTTACTGGAGCAAAAGAATCACCAAAACCAAAACTACCCATTGCAATTTATTTCTCTCCATACTCAGGGATTCCAAAAGGAGAATTTTCTTTCATCTAAACTGGCCTCAAGTCCCTGGATGTTGCAGACTGGTGCTCACAGAATTACTCTCTCACGCTCCGGAGTTTCTTTGGCTATCAGGGCATTCTGAGTTGTTCCAGGCTTCCAGATGAATTATGAGAAACTAGCAGAGCGAGCACTGGTATCAAAACCAGAGAAGCAAGAAGTGTTGATGGCAGGCCAAGTGCAAATCTCCTTTTAGGCCAATGAAAAACTTAGGTTTATGTGAAGGATTAAGAGGAGGGCTTCCTTTACTCTATCGCACAGCAAATATTTACTGGGTGCCAAGCCTGGGCCCAGCAGGTACCCACTAAGAATCTCCTCCATTGCAAGAAAGTTCGCCTGGAACTAAATGAGGTGGGAAAGGAAGTGGACTCTGTTTCAACGGTAAAAACAAAACTATTCAAAGATGTTTTGGAATTTTGATACATTTTGGAAGAAATGCAAATAGGTTCTAGTGGCAGTCTATGTTGAACGCTTATCCCATGCTGTGCTGCAAACAGCTTGCCCTGCGGAGAGTTACAGTGATGGCTGTTGACAGACAGACCGTGACTTCAGGTATAGGAGCATTTAGAGGAGAATGCAAGTTGAAGAGAAATTCAGAGATCCCAAATGAAAACTGTCTTTTGGAGTTCCCGTCGTGGTGCAGCAGAAACAAATCCAGGAGTTCCCTTCGTGGCTCAGTGGTTAACGAATCCGACTAAGAACCATGAGGTTGCGGGTTCGATCCCTGGCCTTGCTCAGTGGGTTAAGGATCCGGCGTTGCCATGATCTGTGGTGTAGGTCGCAGACGCAGCTCGGATCCCGCGTTGCTGTGGCTGTGGCGAAGGCCGGCGGCTACAGCTCCTGTTAGACCCCTAGCCTGGGAACCTCCAAATGTTGTGGGTGCGGCTCTACATAAAGGCAAAAAGACAAAAAAAAAAGGAAAAAGAAACAAATCCAACTAGGAACCATGAGATTGCGGGTTCGATCCCTGGCCTCGCTCGGTGGGTTAATGATCTGGTGTTGCTGTGGCTATGGTGTAGGCTGGCAGCTGTAGCTCTGATTCGATCCCAGCCTGGGAAACTCCACGTGCCTTGAGTGCAGCTCTAAAATGACAAAAGACAAAAAAAAAAAAAGTATATATACTCAAAAAAGGATCTGGTGTTGCCGCTACCACTTGAATCACTGCTGTGATGCAGGTTCGATCCCTGGCCTGGGAATTTCCACTTGCCTCAGGTGCAGTCAGAAAGGAAAAAGAAACCAATCCTTTTATAGGGAATCTTATATTCTTATCCCAAATCCTCCTCTTCCGCTTGAATTCCACTTTTCACAGTGAAATTGTATTTCAGGGAACTCACTGTCCTTCCCTGTAACTGGGACTTGGTCGAGGTCACCTTGACCTAACACATTAGGACTCCTAAAGTTCAAATCTTGAGAAACCTGGGTGGTTTGGTTCTTTTCCTCCCGTGAAGCCCCATAATCACAGGTGATGAGAAACAAATGAGTCATAAGAATTTTTCTTGCACTGAAATCCTAGAGTTTAAATGAGCCACTCAGGTTGATGATCTTTCCAAAGATCTTAGCACGCACTTTTCATTAACCCTCCTGGTGGCTATGTTTCTTCTTCTTTTGATTGCTGTCTTATCTTGGATTGACTATATTCCATTTATTTCCTTTCTTTGCTTGGAATTTATGCACTTTTGAAGTATTATTTTAGAAGTTGCCCTAAAAAGTCAGCATATACACTTGATCTATCACAGCCTAGTCTCAATGGATCATTTTACCCTCCCGTGAAACAATAAATGGACCTAAGAACACTTTGCTTTCTTTCAAGCCTCTCTTGACTTTCATGTTATTTTCCCCATTTATTTCAGGTTAGGCCGGCAGGGACAGGTAGCGGCCCCCTAAATGGCAAAGAGACCCCTCATATCAAACAGACCCTATGAGGAACGGACAAGCCTGTGCGGAAAGATAGGCCGCCAGCCTCACCCGCGCCAATGGACGATCGAAGCCACACCTACCTGGAAAGCCCCCAAACGCCTACCCCCGACCAATCACCTAGCGACACAGTGGTCCCTTGTCTAATTTGGCAAAGGCACTACCCAGATCCAGACCCGGAACCAACAAGGCTTAAACCCCCCCCACGCTCCCAACCCGGGTGCTACTTCCCTGACTCCATGCCCGAGAGTCACGGAACCTCGCCCGGGAGCCAAATTCTCCAATTAAAACATGATCGCCGCCTTTTGCATGTATCCCCTGCTCATTTCTTTCTCCCCTCTTTCCGTGTAAACCAATTTCTCACAGAGGTAATATCCAAACAATTGTTGTGGCACCATCAATACTCATTTAGGTTTAGTCTGATTTTTGTCTGTCTGTCTGTCTGTATTTATTTATTTTTATGTATGTGTGTCTTTTTAGGGCCGCACCCTCAGAACATGGAAGTTCCCAGGCTAGGGGTCTAATAGGAGCTGTAGCACTGGCCTACGCCACAGCAACAGGAACTCGGGATCCGAGCCACCTCTGTGACCTACATCACAAGTTGAGGCAACTCTGGACCCTTAACCTACTGAGCGAGGCCAGGGGTCAAACCCGAGTCCCCGTGGATACTAGTCAGGTTTGTTATTGCGGAGCCATGACAGGAACTCCTGATTTTTATCTTTTTTGTTGTTCTTCCTTTTTTTTCCCCTTTTCTTTGCATTCAAGCCTTCTTTTTGGGGTTACTAGGATTCCTTTCTTTCTGCCTGAAGATGCTCCTTTAAGATATCTTTTACTGGAATCTTCAGGGGACAAAGTACCTCATTTTCGTTTATCTGAAAATGTCATTAGTTCAACTTGGTCATTGGAGGAATTTCCAGTCAGTATAGATGCTAGGTTGGCAGTTATTTTCTTTCAGTATTTTGAAGGTGTCTTGTTCTACTATGTCCTGATTTCTGCCATTACTTCTGTGAGGCAGGCTGTCTCCTGTCATTGTTTTTGAAGGTGGTCTGTCTTTTCAGCATGGACTGCTTTGAAGATTTTTCTCCTTAGTTCTCTTCAGTTTCACTAGGATGCATCCAGGTTTGGGTTTCTTATTTGTTCCATTTGGGGGCTAGTGGATTGATATCTGTCATTGGTTTTGAGTTTGAAATTCAAAACCATTGAATTTCTCATTGGTTTTGAGAAATTTTCTGTTATCTTTGCAATTTTCCTTTTTCTCCTTCTGGGACTAAATCAACTAAAATCAACTTTAAATCTTGTTACTAAATTTTCCACATCACTTATCTTCTCCTTTTTTTAATTTCAGCTTTTTATCACTCTATGCTTTTTTCTTTTTATCACTCTATGCTTTTTTTGCCCTATATGCTATTTTGTAATTCTCTCTTTTCAATTGCACACGATTTTCTGTTAAACATATTTGCTTATGTTAGTAAATTTTAGAGTAACTACTAAAATAATAGTGAAAGTGCATAAATTCCAAAATAATTAAATTATTAATTTTCATTATTATTTTTTTTCAGCTCTAGAATTTTGGGGAGGGAGGGTTGTTTTCAATTATAAAATGTTATTTTATGTTGCAGTACAAGGAAAAATGGGACAGAGTTGTTCAGAAGGGTATAGGACCAGGAAAATTTCAGGGGAGATGGGCAGAAGTTTGAAAGATGATGCGGGTTCTGACAGGTGGGGAAAGAAGTCCTAAGGGTCCAGTTAAAGCAGGAAAGAGCAGAAAGATGGGGCTCAGCTCCATCATCTCAGATATGCCATCCAGAGCCAGACTCCTGAGCATTGCTGATGGATTCTGAGCTGAGGTGACTTGCTCTTTCCTATATAATATACTGCATGTTGGGTGTCAAAGGTCTGCAGACCACCACTAAATGTAAGTAGAAAGTAGGAAAAGTTCCATAGCAGAAACTAATCCCAAAGTGAGACCAGGAAACCGAACTTCCTTGCCCAAAGACAACAAATGATGATGAAAGAAAAGGCATCATGAAAGTAATATTTTATTATTTCTTTTTCTCTCCGAGTGCGGTATTTTGCATTCCCTTCCTTCCTTCCTTCCTTCCTTCCTTCCTTCCTTCCTTCCTTCTTTCTTTCTTTCTTTTTTTGTCTTTTGTCTTTTTAGGGCCTCACCTCCAGCATATGGAGGTTCCCAGGCTAGGGGTCTAATTGGAGCTATAGCTGCCACAGCCACAGCAATGCCAGATCTGAGGCCCGTCTCTGACCTGAACCACAGCTCATGGCAACGGCGTATCTTTAACCCACTGAGTGAGGCCAGGGATCGAACCTGCAACCTCATGGTTCCCAGTCAGATTTGTTTCTGCTGCACCACGAAGAGAACTCCAGTATTTTGCATTTTCAACTATAACTTTAATAACTCTCACTATAAAAATGAATGCATTAAAAAGGCAAGCAAGGAAGGGCAGATGTTCACACTGTAAATTTACTGTTAGGAATGAGAATCGAATGTACAATTTTCTCAATGTGTACTGTGTTACCAGTTTTGTTTTTATAATCTTAGGCATTTTGTAATTTTATAATCTGCCTAAATGCTTGCATGTCCTTCCTGCTAAAATAAAAAACACATATTTATTATTTATTTATTTGTTTTTGTCTTTTTGCCTTATCTAGGGCTGCACCCGCGGCATATGGAGGTTCCCAAGCTAGGGGTCTAACAGGAGCTGTAGCCACCGGCCTACGCCACAGCCACAGCAACCCGGGATCCGAGCCGCATCTGCAACCTACACCACAGCTCACGGCAACGCCAGATCCTTAACCCACTGAGCAAGGCCAGGGGTCGAACCCGCAATCTCATGTTTCCTAGTCGGATTCTCTAACCACTGAGCCACAAAGGGAACTCCAAAAAACACATATTTAATTCATGTCATTTCTTCTATTTATTGCTGAAACGGATCAGGCTCTGGGCACAAAAAGTCTTTCTTTCCTTCACCTTTTTTTGGCCACATCCATGGCATGTGGAAATTCCTGGGCCAGGAATCGAACCTATACCACAGCAGCAATCTAAGCCACAGAAGTGACAAAGTTGGATCCTTAACCAGCTGAGCCACTAGGGAAACCTCTCCATTGTCTTTTTCTGTCTGTAGGAAATAGGCTTCATTCAGCCTCCAGGACCTTCCCTGAGTTCCAAAGGGCCTTGGCAAACAGTTGCTAATCAGGGAAGGGAGGGGTTGCAGAGACCAGGGAGGAGCAGTCAAGAGACAATAGCGCAGCCTTGGGGCAGGGTCCTGGTTCCCCCTCGAGGACTACACAGAACAATATCTTTGAGCTCTTCTGCAGAACTAAAACCGTCAACAAATGAAAGACATCAACCACTTGATGAATTGTTCTTCATTCCAAAAAGAAGGTCGTGGTATGATAATCTCAAAGACCACCCCAACCAGTGCTGCGGAAATACCACCTTTGAAGAAAAACGTAAGCTCGCATCTGCCCTGATCCTTATCAGTGGCCCAATTTCCCACTCCCAGACTAGAAGACCACTTCCCATTCTCTCTGCAAGGAGGGCATAGTCTTTAGGGCATTCGTCTGCTGTGGCCTCCTTTGCTTGGCAAAGTAATAAAAGCGTTTTTTTTCCGCTTCACCCCAAACTCTGTTTCCACATTTCTATTTGGGACCAGTGGACAGAGGCTGATTTTCGGCAACAAAATTAGAGACAGGGTTCTGGCAACATTGCTAACATAGCTCAAGATTCATAAATTAAAAGAAAAAGCAGAATCATTATATTAGAGAAATGCAAGTATAGCTCAATTAATGTGTCTCTTGGGAGTAAAGCATTTTTGGAGGAAATCTGCCTTGTTAAACATGACAATGAGACTTGCCTTCATTCTGGTACTGATAGGGATGGACTGGGCGCATGGAGCTGTGGAAGTCCCAGTAAGGGACCACAGATAGAGAGGGAAACCTAGGGGACTTTGGGAGATCTCTGTAAGTTAATAACTGCCCAAGAAAGCCACCAGAACAAGGTGGGCTTCCTTGACCAGTGGAAACATGAGAATTGCCTCAGGTCATTGGGTGGGGGATGGAGGAGGCCTGCATTCAGGTTCAGACCAAGGGCAGGAGATTAAGGACCGCCCTTCTGCTGATTTGAATAAGCACCAAGATCAGATACCAGGAAGGAGCTACTACTCAAAAAAGAGGAAGAGGTGGGCTTTTCTGACCCCCACTCCTCTTGGATGATAAAACTGTAGCCCACCTGATCCTGGGGGCAGAGCCTCCTTGCCTGTCTGCCTGCGTCTCTCCCAAGAGTCCTATCAATAAATCTTGTTTCTTGCCTGTCACTTTGCTTATTGCTGAATTCCTTCTGCTCAGAGGCATAAAGAACCTGAACCTCTGTAAGTCCAGACCACCACGTGAGTGATTCTAATTTAAAACTGTGGGTGTAAGTCCCAATCTGGGTTTCGGCTGGGTTTGAGTTCCAACACTTGGGTTCAAGTCCCATCTGGATTTTGACCAGGTTCAGGCCATGAGTGCTGTCGGTTTCAGGAGAATCCAGGCAATGAGAGAGAGGAGAAATTTGAGTGTTGCTAGGAAGAGAGGACAGAGCTAATTTCTCCTTGCTGAATTGTTGGTGGCGGCAACGGCTGAGTTGGGATTGGGCATATTACTGAAACTCCTGTCTACAGCAGCAGCAGGAACAACTGTGATGATTGTACCTGAGGCCACAGCAGATGGCTCAGAAGAGATGGAGTTGGTGGCTCTGGAGTGGCAGATATGTTGGCTTAGTTATATGTCCTGTGTGGGCATCACATATCTAGGAATCAGAATGTACCTGTGGGAGTTCCCTTGTGGTCAGTGGGTCAAGGATCTGTCATTGTCATTGCAGTGGCTGTTGCTGCTTTGATTCAGGTTCAGTCCCTGACCTGGGAACTTCCTCATGCCATGGGCATGGCCAAAAAAGACAAAAAAAAAAAAAAAGATGTACCCTTGGAATGGCACTTGGGAGTGAGAACACCTGGTTTCTTTGGGTTCTGTCACCAACCAATTCTGTAGCCTTGGATAACCTGCCAATCACTAAGGCAGCAATCTCCATATCTCTGAGTGAGGGTGTCAGAATAAATGTTCTCTCAAATTCTCTGATATCATCGGTGTATTCTCATGCCATTTGTTGTTTCCACCATGGGAAAGTTTAAAATTTTTATAATGAAAAAAATTTAAGCATGGTGAGAAGTAGGAAAAAATGCTATAATAATCCTCACTTGTATTCAATGATTATTAACATTTTGCTAACTTGTGCTTTATCTATTTTTGCTTAATTTTTTAAAAATTTGGGTACCGTGACATTTACCCTTAAATAATAAAGACCTTTGTTTTCTCAACCACAATACCATCATCACAAAATGAATAACAGTTCTTTGACATCGCCTAAGACTCAGTCTTTAGTCAAATTTTCTCAGATGTGCCCGATAGTTTCTACCTTTCATCCGTTCAAACCAATTAGGGTCCACGCATTTCACTGGGTTGTTATGCTTTAAAATTCTCTTTTAATACAAAGCAATCTCCTCCACCTCTTTAAAAATGACATTATCTTGAAGAAAATAAAGTTTTTGATGGCAAAGAAGCTATTAGACTGGATCCTCCTTTATCACTGAGGTGCAATATGATGCTGCTGTCTTGGGTTGGTCTATAAGCACCATGTAACTCAGAGTCCTCTCTCCGAAAACCCTGTTCTCAGGAAGAAACAAAACAGAACCAAAGTGACATATTTGGCTCAGACAGCTGTGACTTAAAGCCACTAGCTCCTGTCCCCAGACTCGGGGCACAATTCTTCAGGGAGTCAGACTGATAACTGCAAAAGGAGACAGAAAGAAAATGTTTGCCTTGCTGAATAGGGAGAAATTTAATGGAGGACATTAAATCTGCAATATCATTTAAAGGAATTTCTATTTTATTAGATACAATCTTAGCGTTTCTTCAGTCCTAAGGGAATTTTTAAAAACATTCATCTACCTTTTTCCATTACAAAAGCTATACTTTTTAATACGCTGCTTAAGGATATTTTAAACAAAGACTGTAATGTTTTTGATTTTATTGAGCATGAAGAAGATGAGATTTTGGCAAGATTTTAAACTTTGATCAAACAGTTTGGAATGCAGTTGTTCATTATACGGGAGTGTCAATAGTGGTATTCTGATAATGCTGCTTGCAATACAGATTGTTACTCCCATATTTTGGAAGTTGTTGTCCATTGAAAATTTGAATATTCTGTGCTAGCTATGCACAGGCTGCTTACCTCTTTTGTTTGGTTTTCGTCTACAATTTGTATATCCTTTTTTCCTCCCACATTAGCACTACCTTGTTTGTGATTTCATGGTCCCAACAGCTGACCTCCCAGAGTTCTGGTTAACAGAAAGAGAGGGAAGAAGTCTTTAAATTCTTAAATTATTATGCCTTAAAAATAGCTAAGCATAAACAGCAATAAATGTTAGTTTTTTTGCTCATTTATTACCATTTTATTTTTTTAATTTTTTTTTGACTTTTTTGTCTTTTTAGGGTCATACCCTTGGCATATGGAGGTTCCCAGGCTAGGGGTCCAATCAGAGCTGTAGCTGCCAGCCTATGCCACAGCCACAGCAACACCAGATCCAAGCGGCGTCTGCAACCTACACCACAGCTCACGGCAACACTGGATCCTTAACCCACTGAGCGAGGCCAGGGATCGAACCTGCAATCTCATGGTTCCTAGTCAGATTCATGTCCGCTGCACCATGGTGGGAACTCCTCATTTGTTATCATTTTAAAAGCAACATAGTCACATTATATAAAATGAAAAACAGGGATAAAAGTAAAAAAGGAGCAACAATAATCTGGGCATTTAAAGACCTTTCTCCAAAGAAGACATACATACAGAAGGTCAAAAAACATATGAAAAGATGCTCAATGTCACTAATTATTAGAGAAATACAAATCAAAAATACTAGATACCACCTTACACCAGCCAGAATGGCTATCATCAAAAAGTCTACACACAATAAATGCTGGAGAGGGTTCAGAGAAAAGGGAACCCTCTTACACCATTGGTGGGAATGTACATTGGTGCAACCACTATGGAAAGCAAAAACTAAAATAGAACTACCATATGATCCAGTAATGCCACTCCTGGATGTCTATCCAGAGAAAACCATAATTCGGAAAGATACATATACCCCAGTGTTCATTGCAGCACTATTTACAATAGTCAACAACATGGAAGCAAACGAAATGTCCATTGACAGAAGAAACGGTAAAGAAGATGTGGTACCTGTATATGATGGAATATTACTCAGCCATAAAAAAGAATGAAATAATACCATTTGCACCAACATGGATGGACCTAGAAATTATCATACTAAGTGAAGTTAGACAGTGAAAGATAAACATCATATAATATCATTTATATGTGGAATCTAAAAAAAAAGGAATACAAATGAACTTATTTGCAGAATAGAAAGAGACTCACAGGTTTTGAAAGACTTATAGCTACTAAAGGGAGCAGGTGAGGGTGGGAGGGATGGACTGGGGGTTTGAGATTTGCATATGCATACTGAGGTATAAGGAACGATTGGCCAATGGGGACCTGCTGTATAGTGCAGAGAACTCTACCCAATATTCCGTGATAATCTATGTGGGAAAAGAATCTGAAAGAGAATGGTTGTAGGTATACGTATAACTGAATCACTTTGTGGCACAGTGGAAATTATCACAGCCTTGTAAATCAACTATACTTCAATGAAATGGGAAAAGAAATAAAGACATTTCTGGTAAAATGCTGTTCATATTTTCTTATTTTTGCTCATTTAAAATGCTTACTTGTAAAAATGTACAGTGTTTTATACATACACTGGTTATTGAAAACCTCTAGGTGCCTGCATTGTAATAGGTATTTGTGATAGTCATTTTTGCTATTTACCTGTTTTTCTGATTTTCCTCCTTTCCCAAATGGGGTAGAAATGCAATTCTCTGCTCCTTGAATTTAGACAGAAACTTAAGATCAGATACAAGCTTTGCTAAATTCCTTCCCTCTGGCATGGTGGCAGGTGCTGTTCCAAACAGCAGAGGCTCTGCCAGCCTGAGGACCGGATCAAGGATGATGTGGAGCATAGCCCCCAGGCATCTCTTGACGCACTTGAAAATGAGCAAGAAAAAAAAAAAACAAACTTTTGTTATTTGAAGCCCCGGGAATTTTTTTTTTCCCCTTACTGAAATATCCTGATTGCTACAATTTTTACCTGTGGTATCTAATTTAATCATCAGAGCACATAGTTGTTATCATTCCCATTTAACAGATGAAGAAACTGAGGTTAAACAACTTGCTGTTTCTCAAAGAGTTAATACATGCAGGAGCTGCTGCAGGGATTTCCCAGATTCAATTTGTTTAGAGTGGTTTTAGGTTTACAGAAAAACTGAGCTGGGAGTCCCTAGCTACCTGCTCAGGGCCCGCTCCCCAGTCCCTCCTGTTATTAACATTCTGGGTTAGTAGATTTGCTACAGCTAATGACCAACATGCACAGAGTTTACAATGTGGTTCACTCTTGGTGTTGTGCATCTTAGGGGTTTTGACAAGTGTCTAAGGGCCTGTTACAGTACCATACAGAATAATTTCCCTGCCCTAAGAATTCCCTGCGCTTCATCTACTCATATCTCCCTCCCCAGGCACCCCTGGCAAATACTGATCTTTTTCCTGTCTCCACAGTTTTGCCCTTGCCATTTAGGGAGAATCCCACAGCACTCAGTCTTACATTTCCATCGTTTATGACCAGTCTCACCCTTATTGTCTACAACGCCCAACCAACTCCACCTATTCTCTCTTCTTACTGGGCTGGCTCCTTGACAATTCTGGTCTTTTATATTTTGCAGATGCCTTGAGTGCCCCTGGGAAGTGTGCTCCATCTTTGGCATAGCACCCAGCTGGCTCTGCACAGAGAATGAATGTTCAATGATTATTATTTTTTGTCTTTTTAGGGGTGAACCCAAGGCATATGGAGGTTCCCAGGCTAGGGGTCGAATGAGAACTATAGCTGCCAGCCTACACCACAGCCACAACAGCGCCAGATCCAAGCCACGTCTGCAACCTACACCACAGGTCACGGCAATACCGGATCCTTAACCCACTGAGCGAGGTCAGGGATCGAACCTGCCTCTTCATGGATACTAGTCAGATTCATCTATGCTGAGCCATGATGGGAACTCCAAATGTCCAATTATTAATGTCAATCAGATGCTGATTGCAGACTACCTAGGCAGTGCTGGCTTAAAAATGATTTTTGAAGGTTAGCCAGTGCTTTGGTGATTCCAGGGAATTGAAATATCTGACTTGGTTTGTTATTTCAGTGATCCAGTCTGTTCCTTGGTTTTAAACTTTATGCCAGTTAGAAGGGCATAAAGGGCATACTGATCTTCAGCAGATTAGTTCAGAGTCTCATTTTATCATACACTTCATGGTTTATCTCCAAAAATAATGTTTTTTTCAATGATAATGTTTAATTGCTTTTCCTAATGAAAATGACAAGCTGTTAAGATAGGAGTCAATTCTATTTGCAATCATTATTTTTTTAAATTTTTATTTATTTATTCATTTTGTACTTTTGTCTTTTTAGGGCCACACCTGAAGCATATGGAGGTTCCCAGACTAGGGGTCTAATTGGAGCTATAGCTGCCCACCTACACCTCAGCCATAGCAACGCCAGGTCCAAGCCACATCTGCGACCTACAGCACAGCTCACAGCAATGCTGGATCCTTAACCTGCTGAGCAAGGCCAGGGACTCAACCTGCAACCTCATGGTTTCCAGTCGGATTCGTTTCCGCTGCGCCACGAGGGGAAATCCTGCAGTCATTACTGAAAAGGAGTCCTGTGGCACCTACTCCTTTAACATAGAAGAAGAGAATACCAAGAGGTACATATTTATAATGCTCTATTTTGATGAAATATTTTGGTTAAAGATTTCTACTGTTCTCGTGTGAATAAAAAGTGTTCCTGCTACTACTGTGAGCAGAGCCACTATGGAATGGTTCTCGGGAAATCAGTGAAAGATGGCTATCGATTACTGAGAGCAAGAAAAATGCAAGAGGAGGGGTTCCTGCTGTGGCATAGTGAGTTAAGGATCCAGGGCCTTGGGTTGCTGCTGAGGTTTGTGTTTGATTCCTGGCCCAAGAACTTCCATATGCTTCTGGTGTGGCCATGAAGAAAATTTCAAGAGGAATCACCTTTGATTGAGATGGAGGGTATTAGGTGCTAAAGCTGCGGACACAGGGCAAAGATTAATATAGAAAAATCTTAATCTCTAAAATATACAAACAACTTATGCAGCTCAACAGCAAAAAAGCCAACAACCCCATTGAAAAATGGGCAAAGGACCTGAATAGACATTTCTCCAAAGAAGATATGCAGATGGCCAACAAACACATGAAAAAATGTTCAACATCGGAGTGTCCATTGTGGCTCAGTGGTTAACGAATCCGACTAGGAATCATGAGGTTGTGGGTTCGATCCCTGGCCTTGCTCAGTGGGTTAAGGATCCGGCATTGCCGTGAGCTGTGGTGTAGGTCGCAGATGTGGCTCAGATCCCGCATTGCTGTGGCTGTGGCAAAGGCCGGCAGCTACAGCTCCTGTTAGACCCCTATCCTGGGAACCTCCATATGCCATGGGTGCGGCCCTAGATAAGG
>PVHT021183556.1:11361748-11373961 GCA_004024745.2 Catagonus wagneri | reverse complement strand
CTTAGAAAACTATACATAGAACTACCATATGACCCAGCAATCCCACTCTTGGGCATATATCCAGACAAAACTTTCCTTGAAAAAGACACTTGCACACGCATGTTCACTGCAGCACTATTCACAATAGCCAAGACATGGAAACAACCCAAATGTCCATCGACAGATGATTGGATTAGGAAGATGTGGTATATATACACTATGGAACACTATTCAGCCATAAAAAGAATAAAATAATGTCATTTGCAGCAACATGGATGGAATTAGAGACCCTCATACTGAGTGAAGCAACATAGAAGGGGACAGATACCATATGATATCAGTTATATCTAGAATCTAATATACTGCACAAATGAACGTTTCTGTAGAAAAGAAAATCACAAACTTGGAGAACAGACTTGCGGTTGCCAAGGGGATGAGGGAGGGAGTGGGAGGTTATGGGAGTCTGGGGTAAACTATTTCTTCGGGGATGGAAAAGCAAGGAGATCCAGCTGTATAGTACTGGGAACTATGTCTAATCACATGTGATGAATCCATATATGTATCCCTGGGTCACCACGCGGTGCAGTTGGAAAATTTGACAGAAATCTGTAAACCAGCTATAATGGAGAAATAAAGAAAAAAGAAAAAAGAAAAATCAGACCTTGAGAATTCTTAAAGTTCCTGTAGATTGTCTGCAAGGTTTAGGACTTTTAGCTCAGTACCTTAATACAATAATACATAGTGTAGGAGTTCCTGTTGTGGCTCAGCTGTAACGAAACTGACTGGTTACCATGAGGATGCAGGTTTGATACCTGGTCTTGATCAGTGGTTTAAGGATCCCGAGTTGCTGTGGCTGTGGCATAGGGTGGCAGCTATTGCTCCAATTAGACTCCTAGCCTGGGAACTTCCATATGCCGCATGTGCGGCTCCCCCCACCCCCCAAAAAAGCAAAAACCCATAGTACATACTTATAATGTATAAAATAGAGAAATGCAATTTTATGGTATTATAAATTGTACTGTTTAAATTATTTTTCTTTATCTTAAAAGTGCTAAATATCTCTATAAACTTATGTAAGTATGATATTGGCTATTAGTCTGAGATAAATGTTTTATGATGTCAACGAATATTTCTGTTTATTTAAGAATTTTACATTCATTATATAAAGTTGTTGACTATTATCTAATCTTTTTTTTTTTTTTGCCCCAATGGGACCGTTATATGGCTTTCCTCATTTGCTTTTTGATGTGATTTTTGTCAATAGATTTTCTAATATTGTTAGCCTTTCTTTCTTTGCTTTAGCCTCCCTTGACTCTGATCTGCTGTTCTTTTGAATAGCTGCTGAATTTTATTCACATGTGTTTACTGTAGTTTTCTTTGTAGTGCTATCATGTTCAGAATGGATATCAGAGTCTGTTAGCCTCTTAAAACAAAGGAGTTTCCCATCCTTCGCTATGCTCTGAACCAGTTTATAATGTGTCGGAATAATTTGCTGTTTGAAAATTTGGAAGAACACATGTAAATATAACTTCAGCAGCATCATATAAACGTTGATAAATATAGTGTTTTCATTGTTCTTATAATCTCAATAGTCTCTAATGGCGTATTAACGTCTTTGACTAACCCCAGAATTATTTAGAACTTTGCCTTTTAATGTCCACCTTGAGACTATTTTGGTGTGGTTTTTTTCGTTATTAAGTTTAATTTTATTGCCTTAAAGTCAGAGATTGCAGTATATATAATTTCTGTTCTTCTATTTTCATTTTGGTGTTATGACCTTATAAAAGACTACTTTTGCGTGCTTGAAAAAAGAAGGTATTTTTCTGTTTAAGTGATAAAGTGTTATCATATCTATTTAATCAATCTTGTTAAGGACATTATTCAAATCCTCTATATTTTGCACATTAATTTGTCACAGGATTAGGATGTATATTTGAAGTTTCCCACTGCTATTTTATTCCTGTTTGTTTCCATTTGTATTTATAGCAGTTCTTGTTTTATATATTTTGGTACATTGTAATAAGAGAGAGCAAAGTTTGTGACAGCTATATTTCAATAATAGGTTATGTATTTGGCCAGTATAAAATGACTTTTTCCTATGTACAGCTTTGATTTGGATTTGTTACCATTTTATATTGAAATTTTCACTTTTGTATTTGCTTGATAGATCTTTGTCATTTAAAAAGTTTTGACCTTTTTGTATCCTTTTTTTGTATTTGTCTCTTAAAAACAGCATATAATAGGGTTTTATTTTATGATGTGATTTTATATTTGTGATTTTGTAGAAGAGTTTAGCTATTTACACTTGTTATTCATGTTTTGGGCTAACAATTGCCATCTTAGTTTGTGCTTACTAATATTCATCCTTTTCTGTGTTTTTCATTTTTCTGACTTTTTGATAGAAATTTGAGTTATTTTTGCCTTCCATCTGTTCTGTAATGATTTAGATATAGATGTATAATAGTTTATTCTACTGTTGGTTACTTTTAAGTTTTTTTGGAAGTCATATTTAAATTTATTTTTCCTGGAGGTCCCGTCGTGGCTCAGTGGTTAACGAATCCGACTAGGAACCACAAGGTTGAGGGTTCGATCCCTGGCCTCACTCAGTGGGTTAAGGATCCGGCGTCGCCGTGAGCTGTGGTGTAGGTCGCAGACGCGGCTCGGATCCCGTGTTGCTGTGGCTGTGGCGAAGGCCGGCGGCTACAGCTTCTGTTAGATCCCTAGCCTGGGAACCTCCACATGCTGCGGGTGCGGCTCTAGATAAGGCAAAAAGACAAAAAAATTAAAAAAAAAATAAATAAATAAATTTATTTTTCCTAAAACTTGAAACAGTATTGACTTCCAGATGCATATTCCAGATGAGGAATTTTCATATTTTATTTTTCTCACCATGGTCTCTACTATTCTCTCTTCTACTACCCAAATTTTATTTATGTAACATGGGATCTTTAGACTCATATTGCTATATATTATAAATTATCTCTTTCCACATGCTTTTATGTTTGTATTCATTTTTATAATTTAACTTAATGTGTATGATATTGTTGCCTTAGTGCACTTTTTATACTTATTTATGAATTTAATGTAAGCCAATTGCTGCCATATAATTCTGATAAATATTCTGCTTTAGGATGTGGACGACATGCTTTCTGATCCCTTATAAATCTGAAAATGTCTTTCTGTTGTTCTTATTAATGCACATGCTTAAATGGAGTGCAGAATTCTGAAGTCACCACGTTTTACCTCAAAATCGAGTAATGTTCCATTGTCTGATGTAGCAAGAAATTTTGATGCCATCCTGATTTTCATTACTTTGAAAGTGATTTTTTTCCACTTGGCTGCCCTTTGGACATTTATTTGAACTTAATTTTTTTTTCTTTTTTGCCGCGTCAATGGTATATGAAAGTTACCTAGCCAGGCATCGAATCCAGGTACCACAGATACAGTAACTCTGGATCTTTAACCTGATGTGCAGGACTGGATTGAACCCAGAACCTGAGCCACTGCAGTCAGATTCTTTTTTTTTTTTTTTTGTCTTTTTTTGCCTTATCTAGGGCCGCACCCGCAGCATATGGAGGTTCCCAGGCTAGGGGTCTAACAGGAGCTGTAGCCGCCGGCCTACACCACAGCCACAGCAACGCGGGATCCGAGCTGCGTCTGCAACCTACAGCACAGCTCATGGCAACGCCGGATCCTTAACCCACTGAGTGAGGCCAGGGATCAAACCCGCAACCTCATGGTTCCTAGTTGGATTCATTAACCACTGAACCTCGACGGGAAAACCTGCAGTCAGATTCTTAACCCACTACATCACAGCGGTAACTCCTGAAATTTTTAAAAATTGTTAGAACATCTTTGATCTTGACCTTATAGATATAAGCTCTTTTCATCAGCAGACTCAGATCTTTGGTTTAGAAAAATTTTCCTCTATTGTTTTATTTTATTTTTATTATTGTTCTATTATTTCTTTACTCCCATACTACCATTAAATATATTTTGTGTAGCCTTGTTTTTTATGTCTCATATATTTTGCATGTTCATTTTTCTCACTTCTGTGTTGGAGAATTTCTCAAATTTGTCTTCTGCTTCACCGATTAGCTCTTCTGTAGTATCTACTCAGACACTCATTATTACTTTGTATCTTTGAATTCAGAAATTGTAATTGTCATTACCATTATCTTTGCTGTTCTCCAGAATTTCCTTTTTTATGAACACCTGCTTTATCTCATGCTTGTAATGCCCTTTTGGGGCTAAGAACAAAGATCACACAATTTTTTATAATGTCGCTGTTTCTGATAACAACCCTGAATTTCAGAAGACAACATCTGTTCCCTTTGTTATGAAATACGGTGTTTTAAATGGCTTTCTGTTTATTGTCCCTTTAGGAAGGAAGTCCAGGTTTGCTCAAGTTTAGCCTGTAGAGTTAGGATTTCATGATTTTGGGTGTGTGCTTTAGTCTAAGAATGGATGACTCTACTTCACCCTCAGTCTTTCAGTCTAGTGGAAGGGAGATAAAAGCACTCAGCTTTTCTCTGGTTCACTTCACAGTAGTTCCCTGTGGACGTGCCTCCATCCGCTCTCATCGTCAGTCACTGTGCTGCATCTGGAAGCCTGACCCAGGCGTGGATGGCGTCTCAGCAGGGCCCTTCTCTATGCGGTATCCCTAGAGGCTGGGTTCCCCTGATGCTTGTCCCTGATGGGTACTTTCTGTGTGGCTCCAACTCAGGATAACATCTCACGTGTGCTGGTAGAATGGAAATATTTCACGCAGCTCTTCCGTATTACAGTGGTTATGGAAGTCCCCCCGTGGCACGGTGGATTAAGGATCTGGCATTGTCACAGCTCTGGTTCAGGTAGCTGCTGTGTTCCAGACTTGACCCTGGGCCCGAGAATTCTACTTGCCAAGGGCGTGGACAAAAAAAAAATATTACAGTGGACATTGAAAACTGGAGATAAAGCATCATCACCTCCCTCCACGTTATCCCACAGCCTCTCAGTACGAATCCTCACTTCTTTGCATCCTAGAATTTTAGTGCACTTTTGCTGGATTCTCTTCCTCTTACTTTCTGGGTAGACAGCATAGTAAGTAGATGATTCCCATTTTTTTTTTCTTTTTAGGGGCGCACCTGCGGCATATGGACTTTCCCAGGCTAAGGGTCCGATCAGAGCTACAGCTGCCGGCCTATCCCACAGCCACAGCAACGCAGGATCTGAGCCACGTCTGCGACCTACACCACAGCTCACGGCAACACCAGATCCTTAACCCACTGAGCGAGGCCAGGGATCGAACTCACATCCTCATGGTTCCTAGTTGGGTTCATTAACTACTGAGCCATGAAGGGGGCTCTGATGATTCTTTCTTTTAATCTAATCCTATCTTGCTATATTTAAATGAATTCTTCAATGTTTATATATACAAAATCTTTCCTTGAAGTGTAGCACTGGGTATCCTTTCATAACCTTTATAATCATTTCGTAGGGATGGGAAGAAGCAATTTGATGTTTGTACATAGAGCATCGTCTGGCCTGGTCTCCACATCGATTCCGAATGCTTTCTGTTGAGGCTTAGTTGTAACTCTCACCCGACTGCAGAGCAAGCCTTAGATTTCCTTGCGTTTTCAATAGCATAAGCAGTGCTTTTTGTGTTATTTATATTTTATAAACAGTGGGTGAATCGAACTGAATTCTAATATAGTCTCCCTTTTACTTTCTTACCTCCCAACTCAGGCGTTAATACCAATATTTTTGCTGGCAAGGATTCTTCTAAAATAAGAATTGAGTCTTGGTTTTTCCTCTTTCGGTTTTAAGAATAAAAAGGTAATAGTAGAGCACCAGATAAGAGAGATTTTCTGTAAGTAATTTAATAAAAGAATTGGGTTAATATGCCTCGGTCTGTGTCATTACGGGGGAAATCCAGGCGTCATTGCTTTCACACTGGGTGAACTGCCCAGGGAAGCTGATAGACTGAAAAGGAAAACAACAGCTTGTCTTTCCCCGACTGTTCCTGCCCCACCTGCATGTTCAGCTTGTGCCCAAAGAACAAGACAACAGGAGAAGATGGTTCGAATCTCTCCTGAAATGTTCACGTAGTGTGGTTCTGAGGCTGTGATAAATATCAAGTTTAAGTCATTGAGTTAGTTGAGTGAATCACCCGTGAAGGCTGTGTCTGAGAATGTGAGTCGACTAAAGATACTATTTATAACCCTCGTGCCAGTTTATTCCTTATTCCCCTCTTAGTGATCGACACAGTCACTTGGTCACATAGATCAGTGTTTTATTAAGAGGCCAGTCACTGAGGAGAGGGGGCACTGTCTTAGTCAGCTCAGAGCCACAGCAAAGTACTCTAGCCTGGGTGGCTTAAAATGAGAGAATTCTGTTTCCTCACAGCTCTGGAGGCTGGGAAGTCTGTGCTCAAGGGCCTGATGGGGTTCAGTTCTTGGTGTGGGCTCCCTTCCCGGCTTGCAGACGCCCATCTTCTCACCGTGTCCGCACAGGGCCTTTCTTCAGTGGGTTTGGGGAAGGGAGCAAGAAAGCAAACTCCTTCCTTTCTCTTCTTCTTCTTTTTAAATTAGGGCTCCATCCATGGCATATGGAGGTTCCCAGGCCAGGGGTTGAATCGGAGCTGCAGCTGCCAGCCTACACCACAGCCACAGCAACGCAGGATCTGTGACTTACACTGCAGCTCAGGGAAACACCGGATCTTTAACCCACTAAGCAAGGCCAGAGATTGAACCCACATCCTCATGGGTACTGGTCGGGTTTGTTATCACTGAGGCACAGTGGGAACTCCTGCTGTCTCTTCTTATACTGCTATCAGAACAGCCTATGACCTCATCTAACCTGAATGACTTCCTAATGGGCCCTGTCTCTAAATACAGCCACATTGGGAGTTAGAGCTTCAACTAACGAATTTGGGGGACACGGTTTAGTCCACAGAAGGTAGGCTGGGAGACATGGGTATATACAGAGAGATTTGGACCAGGAATCGGTAAGCTCATTGTCTCTCCTGCTTGCTATGTGGATTCAGGAAATCATTTCACATTACACATCTTTTTTTTTTTTGTATTTTTGCCTTATCTAGAGCCGCATCCGCGGCATATGGAGGTTCCCAGGCTAGGGGTCTAACAGGAGCTGTAGCCGCCGGCCTTTGCCACAGCCACAGCAACGCGGGATCCGAGCCGCGTCTGCAACCTACACCACAGCTCACGGCAACGCTGGATCCTTAACCCACTGAGCAAGGCCAGGGATTGAACCTGCAACCTCATGGTTCCTAGTCGGATTCGTTAACCACTGAGCCACGACACATTACACATCTTAATCATCTCATCTAAGGGAGTTGCATCAGATAAATCCCAGAGCTTCTGTAGTCTTGACCCTCCAGGGTTTTATGGTTCACAATCACACCGAATATGTTCCAGCCTGTCCCTTTGGGTCAATGCACCCCAAAGTCACGGTACCCTTGGACAGACGTCCCCTTGTCCACGGGCATCACTATGTCCAAAAGAAATTTCTGTTATCTGTCAAATTAGAGCCCTCCAGTCCCTCAAAATGTTTCACATTAATCCTTCCATTCAATTTCTCCACACATTTTTTTTTTTTTTTTTTGAACTGCTATGTTCCAGGACCATTCTAGGTACTGGCATCGTCCCTGCTCTGATGAAGCTTACATTCTAGTGGGTGTGCATGGATCAAAGGGACACTAAACAAACAAACAAACACAAACATATGATGTGTCAGGTGGTGACAGGTGCTATGGAGAAGAACAAGGCAGGGTAAGAGAGCAGGATGTCCTGGCACCTGGCAAGGTGGGGGAACAGAGGGTTGTTATTTTCTAGTAAAGGGTCAGGTAAGGACTTTGTGCAGGTGTGCAGAAGAGGCGAGCCAGCCAAGCATGTGCGGGGCAAGAGGGTTCTGGGTGGGCAACACAGTAAGTGCCCGGATAAGAAGCAGCAAAGGGAAGAGTGGAAAGAAATAAGATCATAAAAGTGATGGGGACCAGGTTACACGAGGCTCTGAATCTCGCTCTCTTTAAATTTCTCCAGATCTCAAGCTCACCAAACTTTACCCTATTATTTGGGGGAGATTAGTTTGTCAGGAGTACGGTCTTCTCTATTGGAAGCAGAACTCTGGATTTATATTTCTTTCTTTCTTCCTTCCTTTCTTTCTCTCTTTCTCCCTTTCTTTCTTTCTTTCTTTCTCTTTCTTTCTTTCCTTTGTCCTTTTAGGGGCTCACCCGCAGCATATGGGGGTCCCCAGGCTAGGGGTCTAATTGGAGCTGTAGCCGCCAGCCTACACCACAGCCACAGCAACGCGGGATCCGAACCGCGTCTGCAACCTACACCACAGCTCACGGCAACGCTGGATCCTCAACACACTGAGCGAGGCCAGGGATTGAACCCGCAACCTCATGGTTCCTAGTAGGATTCATTTCCACTGCGCCATGATGGGAATCCCTGGATTTATATTTCTTTAATGTAAATGGAATCATGTTAGTCGATTGCCCAAAACCCTTTTTTTTTTTCCCCTTTCTTGGCCACACCTATGACATGGAAGTTCCCAGGGATTTGGGATCAAATCCTAGCCACAGCTGCAAACTACACCACGGCTGTAACATATGCCATACCTGTAATTGTTGCCACAGCTTCAGCAACAGTGGATCCTTAACCCACCAGGCTGGGCCAGGGATTGAACCATCGCTGCTGCAAGCAGAGACAACACCAGATCCTTAACCAGCTGCACTACAGTGGGAACTCCTAGAACACTTTTCTATTTTTTTTTTCCAGTTTATTATTTAAAAAACCTAAACTTCTCCCTATGGTCCACCACAGGCCCTTTCTTACCATCCTAACCTCGTTTTGGCTACTTCCCTCTCCCATGGCTTCTTAAGCTTCAGTCACCCTGGCCTTTCTTTCAATTCCATGAATCTTCTAAATTATCTTCCTTTAGGGCTGTTGATGTGAAAGATTTCCCTGCCCAGGCCTCATTTCCCACCCTGCAAGTCTCAGCTCAAATGTCTTCTTCTCATACAGGCTGAAAGTGACACTTCCGTAGTACCCATAACAGTTTGTAATTACTTAATTCATTGTTTTTTTCCCTTGGTCCACTCCCCACTCCCCGCCTTTTAAACTCTAAACTTCATGAGAACAGAGACCACTTGCCAGTATTGTATCTAAGGGTCTAGAACATGCTAGGTACTCAAAATATCTGCTGAATGAGTAATTGAGGACTATGTGAATTCAGTATTCGATAGCATTGCCTAAAATAAACTAATTTCCTGTGAGTTTGGAGGAAAACTGGATGAATGGAGGCGTTCTCGGCCCTCACCTTTCTTCACCTACCAGCAGCATGCAACTCAATTGATCACTACCTCTTCAGATTCAAAAATCTAATTAAAATATAATTTGAATTTAAAAAATATGGTTTTAATTTTAATAGTCTTATTATAGACAAAAATCTGTCTTTTCTCATTATCGATGACCTATACTATTTGATTTACTTTATATTAACTGTAAAAAGCATAATTTGTTGCAAAAAGTATCATTTGTTGACAAATAAGTTAGAAATGACTAAGTTGTTTCGGTTTGGGAAGAAATGTGTGTTCATCTGTATATTAACATGTAAATATGAATTACTTTATTAAAAGCGGGGGAAAAAGGGGAGTTCCCATCATGGCTTGGTGGAAACGAATCTGACTAGCATCCATAAGGACGCAGGTTCAATCCTTGGCCTTGCTCAGTGGGTTAAGGATCTGGCATAGATGCGAGATAGGTCACAGATGCAGCTTGGATCTTGCATTACTATGGCTATGGTGTAGGCTGGCAGCTGTAGCTCTGATTCGACACCTAGCCAGGGAAACTCCATATGTCGAGGGTGCAGCCCTAAAAAAAAAAAATGTGGGGAAAAAAAAGCCACCTTCCTGATCATGGATTAAAGAAACAACTTTTTTTTTTGGTCTTTTTGTCTTTTAGGGCTGTACCGTCGACATATGGTAGTTCCCAGGCTAGGGGTCCACTTGGAACTGCAGCCACCAGCCTAAACCACAGCCACAGCAACATGGGATCCAAGCTGCATCTGAGACCTACACCACACCTCATGGTAACACTGGATCCTTAACCCACTGAGCGAGACCAGGGATGGAACCCGCATCCTCATGGATCCTAGTCTAGTTCACTAACCGCTGAACCTCGATGGGAACTCCAAAAAACAACTTTTTAATTTCTGAATTTCTACATAATGAGATGAGAAGATTTTTCAGCTTGCTGTGACCAATCTATTTCCTTCCTTCCTTCTTTCTTTCCTTCCTTCCTTCCTCTTCCTTTTTTAAACTGAAATATGTTGACATACCATATTATGTTACTTTTGTATTATGTACTACATAGTGATTTGACATTTGCATAAATTCAGAAATGATCATCAGGATAAGTCCACCAGCCATCTGTCCCCATGCAACCTTATTACAACATATTGACCATATTATTTATGCTGTATACTACCTCCCTATGACGTATTCATTATATAATTTTAGGTTTGTACCTCTTAACCCCCTTCCTATTTCACCCACCCCAATCCTTTCCCTTCAGGCAACCACCTGTTTGCTCTCTGTCTCCATGAATCTGTTTTCCTTTTGCGTGTTTGCCTGTTTTTTTTTTTTTTTTTCACATAGTGAGATCCTGTGGTGTTTGTCTTTCTCATGTCTTTGTCTTTCTCAAAATTCCTCCTAGATTCCTTTTTTACATATAGCACACTGAGGTGGTGGTTTCAGAATTTAATGTAGCCACACAACCTTATATTCTCAAGAACTGCTCATCATTTTCAGGATTAAAGGATCATCATTTTAAATTCAATTCTTATATTCTTCTTCAATAATATTGCTATCAGTCTTGGAACATATTTGTACTCTGGGAATATTTATGTTTTATTTACTTTTTGTTGGTAACTGAACTTTGCAAGGAAAGTGCTAGCTTAAAAACTGATAAACTGCAGTAGGCTACTGGTTTTCATTTCACCAACGTTGCCTCTCCCAAATGTATGCTTAGGAGTGGAGCCATTTCATTATCACAGCAGAATAATTACCATTTTCCAATGCAGCCTCAGAGCCAAGTGGATAAATGTAAAAATTATTTTACAGCCAACAGTTCCCAGGCCTTACATATGTTGAGTACATTTCTAGGATGTGTTAAGATAATTAAAGTCCTTCTCAAACCATTCTAATGTTATTTCCAACTATTAAAAAGAAACAGGTAAGCCATACTGTCAGGTCCACATTTGTAATTCCTTTATTTATTTATTTTTTTCTTAATGGATTTTATTTCAATTTTAGGTGTACATAAATCATCACAAGTCAATTTTACAGATTTTGTATCCCAAACCCCCAGTGCATCCCCCACCCCCCCAGATTGTCTTATTTGAAAAACCAAGGTTTTCCAAAGTCTGTGAGTCATTGTCTGTTCTGTAAGAAGGTTCATTGTGTCTTTTTAGTTTCCACATGTAAGCGGTAGCATTGGGTGTTGCTGTCTAATTCTATGACTGGTTTTACTTCGCATGATAATTTCTAAATCCATCCATGTTGCTATAAATGTTGGTAATTTGTTCCTTTTAATGGCTGAGTAACATTCCATTGTGTGTATGTACCATATCTTCCCTATCCACTCTTCTGTCGATGGGCATTTAGGTTGTTTCCATGACCTGGCTATTGCATAGAGTGCTGCAATGAACACGGGAGTACATGTGTCTTTTCGGGTCATGGTTTCTGCTGGATAGATGCCCAGGAGTGGGATTGCTGGATCAAATGGTAATTGTATCTTGAGTTTTCTGAGGAATCTCCATACTGTTTTCCACAGTGGCTGCACCAATTTGCATTCCCAGCAACAGTGTAATAGGGTTTCTTTTTCTCCACACCCTCTCCAGCACTTATTGTTTGTAGACTTTTTGATGATGGCCATTCTGGCTGGTGTAAGGTGGTACCTCATAGTGGTTTTGATTTGCATTTCTCTAATGAGGAGCGATGTTGAACATCTTTTCATGGGTTTATTTGTCATCTGCATGTCTTCTTTGGAGAACTGTCTGCCTAGATCCTCTGCCCATTTTTGGATGGGGTTGTTTGTTTCTTTGGTGTTGAGCTGTAGGAGCTGTTTGTAAATTTTGGAGATTAATCCCTTGTCAGTTGAATCATTTGCAAATATTTTCTCCCATTCTGTGGGTTGTCTTTTCATTTTGTTTAGGGTTTCCTTAGCT
>PVHT021183556.1:11304577-11360748 GCA_004024745.2 Catagonus wagneri | reverse complement strand
GGAGAGGATCATATGGTTTTTATTCTTCAGTTTGTTAACGTGGTGTATCACACTGATTGATTTGCGGATATTGAAGAATCCTTGCATCCCTGGGATAAATCCCACTTGATCATGGTGTACAATCCTTTTAATGTATTGTTGGATTCGGTTGGCTAGTATTTTGTTGAGAATTTTTGCATCTATGTTCATCAGTGAGATTAACCTGTAATTTTCTTTTTTTGTGGTATCTTTGTCTGGTTTTGGTATCAGGGTGATGGTTGCCTCATAGAATGAGTTTGGGAGTGTCCCCTCTTCTGCAATTTTTTGGAAGAGTTTCAGAAGGATAGGCGTTAGCTCTTCACTAAATGTTTGATAGAATTCACCTGTGAAACCATCTGGTCCTGGACTTTTGTTTGTTGGAAGTTTTTTAATCACAGTTTCAATTTCAGAACTTGTGATTGGTCTATTCATATTTTCTATTTCATCTTGGTTTAGTCTTGGGAGATTGTACTTTTCTAAGAATGTGTCCATTTCTTCTAGGTTTTCCATTTTATTGCCGTATAGTTGCATATAGTAGTCTCTTATGATCCTTTGTATTTCTCCTTTTTCATTTCTAATTTTATTGATTTGTGTCCTCTCTCTTTTTTCTTGATAAGTCTGGCTAAGGGTTTATCAATTTTTGTAATTCCTTTAGAAAGAGTAAGGAGATTATGATATCCGTAAGATACTTACATGTGAATTTGAATATGAATATCCAAGTGATGTATGAAAACGTTCGATATAGGTCCAAATGTTTTGATATTTCCCACAAATCACACTGTACACCTTTTTAACACCCTTTATCTTCCAATCCATACAGATGGAAAAACCTCCATCAGAGGCTTGGGAGAAAATTATATATATGAAGTGACTCACATTGCTTATTTTTTTTTTGTTATAGAAGGCTGATATCTGCGTTGCAAGAAACTTGGTCCTGAATGGCAACTCCCTCTTTGAACTGCAATAAAAATTCCTTTTAGAGTTTCTGTTGTGGCTTAGAGGGTTAAGAACCCAACACAGTGTCCGTGAGGATGTGGGTTCGATCCTTGGCCTTGCTCAGTGGGTTAATGATCTGGTATTGCTGTGGATGTGGCATAGGTTGCAGCTGCAGCTTGGACTTGACCCCTAGTCTGGGAACTTCCATATGCTGCATGTGTGGGCATGAAAAAAAATCTCTTTTGAACGTGAGAGCAGAGGGAGTTGAATTGGAGAAACAACGCTTCTCCAGAAATGACAGAGTTATCTGTTGGTTCTCGAACTAAGTTGCCCACTGACATTACTTGGAAAGCTTTCAAACATACTAATGCCTTGATCTCACTTCCTGAGATTCTGATTTACCCACGGTACAGCCTGAGTGTCAAGGTTTTTCAAAGCTTAACGGGAGATTCTAATGTGCACTCCACGTTGAACCACTGTGGTAATGGCCATGGGTTTGAGTGGAGTACTAGCTGGAGGATGTTAGGTGAGTCATATGTTCTCGAAGAGCTTTCATTCTTCCTGTTTGTGAAGATTAGATAAATGCCAGTATCTTACAGGGCTGTTGTAAGGATCAAATAAAATAATGGATATGAAATTTCCCTGAAAACTATAAAGGACTCTACAAATGTGCTCTATTAGGAATATATTTAGACCCTCTTGTGCTAAAGAAATAATTTAACTATTTAATTTGTACTGAAAGTCATGCTTCAATCACCTCTACAGGAAGCAAAGGTCTTGCCAGTTTTTTAAGATAGTTATTCATTATTTTGGTAGATTTTAGAACTCCGCAACTATTTTATATGATATGTAGAATTTATATTACAGAGGAACATTTAAGTGCCATTGCTGAAACAATATATGCATAATTTAGCAGTCCTCCAA
The DNA here is from genome assembly GCA_004024745.2 of Catagonus wagneri. NCBI lineage: Eukaryota > Metazoa > Chordata > Mammalia > Artiodactyla > Tayassuidae > Catagonus > Catagonus wagneri. The sequence continues at coordinate 11,358,870 of PVHT021183556.1, read as the reverse complement.
AATTAAAAAAAATGAGGTAGGTAGATTGGCTGTAGGATTTTATTTCTGCATAAATTGGATAGCAAAAAAACCAGGAAGTTATTGATACTATAAAGAAAATAAAATATGCAGAAATCTGTCAAGAATAGGAAAATTGTCCAAATAAATTTCAGGAAACTAAGGATATGGAGATAATAAATAAAAATGACAACATGAAGGTGTTTTGAGACTTACACGTGGATAAAGTCCGTGGAGTCATGGGAAATGAAAACCGGGAAAATGAGTTGAAAAACAGCAAAAAAAAAAAATTGCTGCAAAGGGGAGTGGAGAAAGAGACCACATAAAAGGGGACTTTCGAGTCCGGGAAGAGTTTATTCCGAATGTGCTGGAGCTACTAGAACATGCTTGTATACTAGCAGGATTGATCCATGGAAGTAGGATTGGTCTAAGGAGGGAACGCTGATGATGGAAAGAAGGGCTCATTGCAAGAAGGGGTTGTGGGAAGCTACTCAAAAGGAATAGTGTCTAAGAGGAAAACATTGTAACAGGTGGAAAGGCAGAGATTACGGATATAGATGCTAGCTGATTATAACTCTGAGGATGGGAAGACTTTCAATTTTCTCAGTACATGGAGTAGCAAGAGTATCAGCTAAGAGTGTTGGAGGATGAACTCTTAATGGCAGAGGAGAAGGGTATGAAAGAGTTGTTCTAGAAGGTGGAAAGCATACTTATTAGGATAACAAAGTAGGACTGCTGATCTGTGCTTAATGTCAATTTGTTGTTGGCTGTCATGAATTTAATATGAGCATTTTATTTAATATCTGGGACTAGGAGTGGGAAGGCAGATGGTTGGGTTTAAGCAGAATGGTTATTTTGACTGGGAAGGATGATGAAGGGAGTTATATTGGTTGTGTTAGTAGATTTAGTTTCATGAAACTAAGTCTATTGAACACTCACCAGGGGAGTTTGGCAGAGGAATATCCGGAATGCCATTATAAGACTTCTTTTTTCAAAGATCTCTTTCTTAAGTCAGTGTATGGCCTCTGCCCTGCCCTCCCTCGCCAAGAACCAGATTGGACATAGGGCCATCTGGGAAGCTTCAAAAGGCAGTGAGGTCTCTCAGGGGCTTGAAATCATTAAAAATGCACCAGAAGTACAGGACCAGCTAACTCAAATTCCCACGGCCTCTTCTTACCTACCTGGAATAGTGGTTTGAGTGATGGCCCATTAGAAGATACATCTGCATAGAACCTATAAAAGTGACCTCATTTGGAAAAAGGTTTTTGCAGAGGTGCAATTAAGGAACTCAAGATGAGATCATCCTGGGGAAAGTGGGCCTTAAATCCAATGACAAAAGACTTTATAGAAAAGAAGGAGGAACACACAGAGGCCAAGGCTGCGTGAAGAGAAAGGCAGAAATTGGAACTGTCAGAACATAAACCAAGGAAGCCTGGACCCACTGCCAGAAGCTGGAAGAGACAGGAAAGGATGAAGGATTCTTCCCCAGAGCCTTTGGAGGGAGCACAGCTCTGTGGACATCTGCCTTGATCTTGGACTTCCGGTCTCCAGAAGCTGTGAGAGAGCGTATTTTGGTGGTTTTAAGCCACTGGGTTTGTGGTAATTTCTTATGACAGCCACAGGAAAGGAAATATAAATAGTTCCTGCTCCCAAGGAAATGAATGGGGCCATCAAGTAAATAATAAAAATGATAAATCCTGCCAGTGCCCACGCAGGTCTGGTGAGCACATTCGTGACACGTGGCAACTTAGAGGGTGCGACAGTGGGCCAGACACCGATCTTTGACCCATGCTTGATGGTTGCCTGAAGTCATTGGCAAAGTTGTAAAAAATTTTGAAATGGAACCGTGCACGGCCTGGAGCTGTTTTCCAAAAAGAAATGACATTTAATTTGACTGATCACAAATTAAAAAGCATGAACATCCCATCTGAGAACTTCTTTTTTTCCCCATAAAACTGAGAAAAACTATTAGGAAAGAAAAAGGAATGTTTTATTGATTTTTTTCCCCAGTGGAAGTAAATTAGCTATTTTGCTCTCGTTCCCCCCGTTTTGGGTAAACATTCACTGCACAGGATCTGATTCCTATCTCCACTGTAAGCAGAAGTTAGAATAATATTTGACTTTCTGTTGTTGCCCATTATTCCTTTCAAGATATGATACCTGAAAGTTGATAGGATTACAGAAGTGGTTTGTTTTTTTGGGTTTTGTTTGTTTGTTTTTGGTTTTGTTTTTCTCGTGTAAAACTGAAATTCCTGCTCACGGAGTGAACAGACATTGCTGCTGCTCTCATTAATCATATGGATTCTGTCTGGTGCCCTGGGTGGAGGAAACTCTGATTTTACTGTGCATGAGAGCACGGGTCCCATTTAATTAACCGTGATTCCCTCGCTCTGACTTCCAATGCATGGAGAAGAAACGAGATCGCAGAAAAGGGGTGGGATTGGCGGGGCGGGGTGGGGCTTCAAAGCATCAGTTTTGTGGTTGCCAACGCTGGGCTGGAGAATCTGGCTGGAACCTGAGAGCAAATAGGGCATTTAATTCATGCCTCTGAATTTGAGACCACTGGACCCCCATGAAGCGCTGACTTGAATTATGCATCCGGAGGCCAGAAGAAAAGGATCAGAGACCGGGCTGGGGCAGTACCATCGGTGAGAGCTGGATCCGCCCACCCCAGGAGATTGATGGATGTGATCACTGAACAGGAGAGTGTCAGAAGTGAAAGAAGCAGAGCCTGGGTTGCCTGGTTTTTTTTGTTTGTTCGTTTGTTTGTTTTTTTTTTTTTTGGCCAAGTCTTGGCATGCAGAAGTTCCCTGGCCAGGAGTTCCCTTCGTGGTACAGCAGAAACGAATCCGGCTAGGAACCATGAGGTTGCGGGTTTGATCCCTGGCATCGCTCAGTGAGTTAAGGATCTGGCATTGCCCTGAACTGTGGTGTAGGTTGCAGACGCGGCTCGGATCTGGCGTTGCTGTGGCTGTGGTGTAGGCCGGCAGCTGTAGCTCGGATTATACCCCAAGCCTGGGAACCTCCAAATGCCGCGGGTGCAGTTCTGAAAAGACAAAAAACAAACAAACGAAAAAAAGAAGTTCCCTGGCCAGGCAAAGAACCCTCACCACAGAAGCGACCTGAGCTGCTGCAGTGCCAATGAGTGATCCTTAATTCGCTGCACTGATTTGATTTCGTTTTTGCCTTTTTTAGGGCCGCACCCACAGCGTATGGAGGTTCCCAAGCTAGGATTCAAATTGAATCTACAGCTGCCGGCCTACACCACGGCCACGCCAGATCCCAGCCTTGTCTGCGACCTACACCACAGCTCATGGCAACACAGGATCCTTAACCCAATGAGCGAGTTCAGGGATCAAACCTCCGTCCTCATGAATACTAGTCAAATTTGCTTCCACTGAGCCAAGACAGAACTCCCCCCAGGCTGCTTTTTTTCACCAAGCAGTGAAGAATACACTGAACTACTACCTGGTCCCCATCCGTCTCCAACCTCATTCACTGAATGGGTGACGGAGGAGGAGGGAAGATATAGGTGAGAAAAAAAAAATTTATTTTCAAGTTTCCAATAACTGCTACTTTACTGATTCATTATTTTATAGAAAAAAGTCTAATGCGAATTCTGTGATAAACTTGTAGTTTCATAAACTCAACATTTACTAAACTCTGTTTGTAATCATTGATGTCAAATGAGCACCCGAATTCTGGCAAGTAGGACCTTCCCCATTGAAGATGTTTCTACTATCAAAGTGAACATGTCAGAAAATAAAAACATTTGTATTCATTCAGCCTGAAAGCAAAAACAAAACCAAAAACCTCCCAAACAAAACCAAGAGAAAAGATTTATTTTATCCTTAGTTGACTGATGCTATCTAGTTATGAGACAAACTGTGAGATGATAAGCTATTCCAAATGAGCTAGAATGTTAAATTCTGTGCAAGTAATAAATCTCTTATTCTGAACTCAATGAAAGAGATATGCAATTCCATTCATCAATGAAAACGATTTTTGGACACCACGTATCTTGGCCTGGCCATGACTGTTCTGATGGGACGCTGGTCTGTATCAGGGAGAGGAGAGATGGAAATGATGGTTTCTGTTTATTATTCTGTGATACTGTGCAGTTAAAACATGCCACCTCCCTGCTTTCTCCTGTGCTTTAGGGGATCAAAATGGTAATGAAAATGTTCATTAGGATTGGGCAAACGAGCTAACACTTCTCTCCCATTCACTTGCTAACTTACACTATGTGACACATTTATCAGTCCCTTCAGAAAGATATTTGGTCCAGGGATATTACCCAAATCTGTCCATCTCAAAGGAATTATTTTTTTAGATAAACTTTTTTTTTTTTTTTTTTGCTTTTTAGGGCCGCACTCATGGCATATGGAGGTTCCCAGGCTAGGGGTTGAATCAAAGCTACAGCTGCCGGCCTACACCACAGCCACTGCAATGCGGGATGCGAGCCGCGTCTGCAACCTACACCATAGCTCACAGCAACCCCGGTTCATTAACCCACTGAGCAAGGCCAGGGATTGAACCCGCAACCTCATGGTTCCTAGTCGGATTTGTGAACCGCTGTGCCACGACGGGACTCCTTAGGTAAACTTTTCATTTAGAGATAATTGTAGATTCACACGCAGTTGTAAGAAATAAATAATACTGACATCTCACTACTTTTTCCCTAGCACTCCCCGTGGTAGCATCTTGTAAAACTGTAGTACGTGATCACAACCAATTACAGAAGTTGCCACAGTACACCTCCACTTGTACGTATACACATTTGTGTGTGTGTGTGTTTAGTTACGTGTGATTACATAACATGTGGAGGTTCCTTTAGCCATTATCACAGTCAGGATGCAGAACAGCTCCACCATCACAAGGACCCCTCATGCTGGTCTCTCATCACCTCCTTCCAACCCTTCTCACCCTTTCCTTGTTTTTACAAACTTAATTGTTTACTGAATTTAATAAGCTCACTCCTTTAAAACTGGAAGACATTAGAGGTTACTCTGCTTCTGTTAAAAATATAACTCAGGGAGTTCCCTTGTGGCGTGGTGAGTTAAGGATCTCGTGTTGTCAGTGCAGTAGCTCTGGTCAGGCTTGATCCCTGGCTCAGGAAATTCCACATGCTACAGGTGCAGCCTAAAATAAAAGGAAATAAAATAACACAGGCAACAAATTTGTAAGAAGGAAAGGAAATTAGACCTGGGAGAGCGTCACCTTCAGTTGTCCATCAGTAAATAGATGTTTCAGGTTCCTTTCTTCACTGCTCTTATTAGCTCATTGCCGAAACCCTTTGCCAGCACACTTGCCAAGTTTCCTCACGGGAGTATGAAAAAGGACCTCGTTTCTGTTATCCTCACCAGAGCAATGGTTTCTCTTTCTATGAGGACACTTGCTTATTACCTTTTTTTTTTGCTTTTTTGGGGCCGCACAGGCAACATACGGAAGTTCCCAGGTTAGGGGTGACGTCAGAGCTACAGCTGCCGGCCACAGCCACAGCCACAGCAATGCAGAATCCGAGCCGCGTCTGCCACCTACACCACAGCTCACGGCAATGCTGTCTCCCTGACCCACTGAGCGAGGCCAGGGGTCAAACCCCCATCCTCATGGATTCTAGTTGGGTTCGTTATCGCTACGCCACAACGGGAACTCCCGACCCTTGCTTATTACTTATCGCCGCTATAAACCAGACACTGTTCCAAGGGCTTCGCGTGCACTGATTTATGTAGCCCTCACAGTAAACCATACAAGGAAGGTTTCCGTTTTCATCCCATTTTACAGATGCTAAAGTGAGGAGCATAGTGACTGAGGCCCAGACAGTCTGACCACACTCTTAACCGCTGGGCCTTCCTCCCCTCTCTTACCTCATCAGTGGCTGTCTTGTTCACAAGGATTTCTCAGCTCTTGCTTCCCCTGAGTCCTCTTCCCGTAAAGCTTTCCGATAACTCTTAGATTAAATGACTTGCTAAAATTTGCACAGTGAGTAAGCGGTGGAGCTAAATTTAAATCCAGGACTTCTGATTCCAAATCCTGTTATCTTTAATGCATCGCACCAGTGGGTACAGCTGAAGTTTTCAATTTAGGGGAAATTGGCTCTAAACAAAATAGCTGGCACTACTTCATTTCGTTCAGGAATAAATTCCAGATGGATTTAAGAATTAAATCTTGCAAATGAAACCATAAAAGTACTGGAAGAAAATTTTGGTGAATATTTATGTAATCTGGAGGTGGTAAAGGCCGTTCTCAAAATGGCCTTGAAGTAGGAAAGATGGACACGTTAGGTTTCATAAAAATAAAAAGTCAGCATGGGAAAGCACTATAAATAATGAGGAAAGGCAAACAACTCACTGCAGGAGAGCAAATTTAAAAAAAATTTTTGGATTCATTCATTTATTCGTTCCCAAAATATTGGCCCTGGAGTGAAACGAAGATCAAAAACAGAGAGCATGGGCCCTTTGAAGAACAAAGAGAAGGACAAGAAGTTGCAAAGCCAGAGAGTAAGGTAAGTGCGGTGTAGATGAAGTGTGAGAGATTGGGCCATTCACCAATATAGAGATCCTGGAAGATAAGCAGATTGGGACAGGATGGAAAATCAAGAAAGAAGATTTCAAGTAGGTAGTTATACATAAGGATCCAATGTATAAAAGGTAGAACTGGTCAAAAGATGTACATTGAGAATCATATATATGTATATATGTCATGTATCGTATATATATAAAGACGTGGGCAAATGAAGCCGTGGGTATGGGTGGGAACATGCAGGGAAGGGGGACAGAGACAGAAGAGAAGAGGGCCGAGGACGGAGCCTTGAGCATTGCGAGAATATAACGTCCACGTAGAGGATGTGCTACAGAGGCCATGGGAAGGTTGAGCCAGTAGGAAAGTCCAGGAGAGAAAGTGGTTATGGAAGCGAGGAAAGGCAGTGTTTCAAAAAGGAGAGAGAAAAGCAGTAGCCCATGTTGCTTTAGGGTCCGATAAGATGAGAGTCGAAAAATACCCAGTGTGTTTCGAAGGCGAGCCTACAAGTCACGAAGGACTTCAGTAATTGCTTTTCTTGTAGAATAAGAGACAAAAAGCCATAAGCCATATTGGAGTTGGTGGAGGGGTGAGTGAATGGAGAGCAAGAAACAGAGAGTGAGCACAGAACGTGGCTAAGGAATTGGTCTGTGAACAGGAGGAGCAGATGAGTGATAGCGGAGAGAGATGGAGGATTAAGGGGAGGATTTAAACAATTACTTATTAATTTATTTTATGGGACTGGCACATGAACACTGTGGTTTATAGAATGATTGGCCAATGAGGACCTGCTGTATAGCCCAAGGAACTTTACCCAATATTCTGGGATAATCTGTATAGGAAAAGAATCCTAAAAAGAGTGGATGTGTGTATACGTATAAAGGAGTCACTTTGTTGTGCAGCAGAAATGATCACAGCATTGTAAATCAGCTCTACTTTATAGAACTTTAAAAAATGAAAAAAAAATTATTTTCTTCTTTTGTCTTGTTTTTGTTTGTATTTGTAGTGCCACACCCATGGTATATGGAAGTTCCCAGGCTCGGGGTCAGATCGGAGCTACAGCTGCCAGCCTGCACCACAGCCACAGCCATGCAGGATCCTTTAACACACTAAGCGAGGTCAGGGGTTGAACCCATGTCCTTACGGATACTAGTCAGACTCATTATTGCTGAGTCACCATGAGAACTCTTAAAAAGAAAAAAAGGAAAAATTTAAATAGCAGAGAATTGGGATACACACACACACACACACACACACACACACACGCACGCACCCTGTATGTATGTATGTATGAAATTACATTTCGCTTTCTCCTATTAATCTGTTTTGTGTCAGTTTCATCCCTAGACCAGCCAGAAGAGCCTAGAATGGTAGAGGAAAGTTTTTTTCTCCCCGCAATACTTAGGCCTTATTTCCTTCTCCACCAGAAAGTGCCCTCAAGGCGAGCAGTAGGTAGACCCCAGTTACCAGCAGGAAGAAGGGTTCTGTGCAGGAACCATGCCCAGGACAACCTCACCATCAGAAACCCTGAACTGTCAGGGCCTGAGCAGAAACGCAAGGGCCCTTCCACGAGAAGAGCTTGGGGCTGGTGAGCCTCGCCCAGTCGTCTCTGCTGCTTAATCCCCTCTAAGAAAATCTGCAAAAGGAGCGCTTGGAATCTTACCTCATTCTTTCCCTGCTTCCAACAGGCTTAGCATCAGGCAAGCTGTCTAAACTTTGATCAGAGTAGGACACAGACTAAACAGTGGTCTTTGGTGGGGAATTCCCCACTTGGGACATTCGGCATGTCTGGGGACATTTTTGATTCTCATGACCGTGTGGGGAGGGTTTCTAATGGCATCTCGTGGGTAGAGGCCAGGGATGTCTCACACCTGGAGGAATCATCTGGTCCCAATGTCAAGGTGAAGAAATTTTGATCTAGAGACGTAAATATTCCTTCAAAAAATCTCTCAGGCCCAAACCATAATGAAACAGAAAGGTACAGAACTGGGTTGGTCTTTTTTTCTTGGCGAGATATAGAGTAGAAGGCATTTAATTTTATTTGCCCTATATTTTATATACAATTTGCATACATTTTACATGGAAAAGGGGATTAATAGACATCATATTGTGTGGAGTCAGGGCAATAGCCTTCACCTTCATGGGAGGGCAGCTACACTTATTAGACTCTCTCTTTTGTATAATCCTTACTTCAAAACCAAATTCAAAATCTCTTTAAATACCCTTGGAAAAAGACATTCATAGTAATGCATTGTTTGGAGTATTTTGTCTTTAACTCTAGCAACATTATATATTTTCCTATTGCTTTTTAAATTTTATAACTAATTTTCTTTCTCTCTTTCTTTCCTTTTTTTTTTGTCTTTTTAGGGCCAAACACATGGCATATGGAGGTTCCCAGGCTAGGGGTCAAATCAGAGCTGTAGTTGCCAGCCTACGCCACAGCCACAGCAATGCCAGATCCGAGCTGGGACTATGACCTACACCACAGCTCACAGCAACTTCTGGATCCTCAACCCACTGAGCGAGGCCAGGGATTGAACCTGCTTCCTCATGGATACTAGTCAGATTCGTTTCCACTGAGCTGCAATGGGAATGCATTTTCCTTTTTTTTCTTTTTTTTAGGGCCGCACCTGTGGCCTATGGCGGTTCCCAGGCTAGGGGTCTAACAGGAGCTGTAGCTGCCGGCCTTTGCCACAGCCACAGCAACGCGGGATCCGAGCCGCGTCTGCAACCTACACCACAGCTCACGGCGACGCCGGATCCTTAACCCACTGAGCAAGACCAGGGATCGAACCCGCAACCTCATGGTTCCTAGTCGGATTCGTTAACCACTGAGCCACGACAGGAACTCCAAGCTGGGTACGTAATTCACTGAACGAGGCCAGGATTGAACCTGAATCCTCATGGATAGTAGTCAGATTCGTCACTGCTGAGCCACAATCGGAACTCTTATTTTCTTTTCCCTTTTTTTTGGCCACCCTTTGGAGTCGCAGCGCCAGGGATCAGATCCAAGCCATAGTTGTAACCTGCACCACACACCACAGCTGCAGCAGAACCAGAACCTTAATGCAAGCTGTGCCAGGGTGGGAATCAAAACTGCATCCCAGTGCTGCACAGATGCTGCCAATCCCATTGCATCACAGTGGGAACTCCTATAGCTGATTTTTGTGTGTGTGTGTCATTTTAGGCCACACCCACGGCATATGGAGATTCCCAGGGTAGGGGTCGAGTCAGAGCTGTAGCCACCAGCCTATACTACAGCCACAGCAACGCCAGATCTGAGCTGAGTCTGCGACCTACACCACAGCTCACGGCAATGCCAGATCCCTAACCCACTGAGCGAGGCCAGGGATCAAAGCTGCATCCACATGGATGCTTGTCAGATTCGTTTCCACTGAGCCATGACAGGAACTCCCCTATAGCTGATTTTTAATGGGACGTTTATATCCATTTCTTCTTCTAAAGTTTTTGGGAGGCTTTGTTCAAAAGTAAAAATATATTGACATAATGTCATGTGTTTTTTCGCTGTCATCTTTAAATTATTTCAGATTACATGGTTTTTATTTTTTGGTCAACTAAGTCGTTTCTTAGAATAAGTTTATATGCCTTAATTTTACAGAAATGCTTATAAAAATTCCCTCTTCTTGCTGTAAAATTTGCTTTGAATTATGAGCACATGTCTATACATGGCCACAGCCTCTTAATTAGGAACACCCAGATGGTTGGGAAGTTACTCAAACTGGGATTCCATAAAGAACAGTGGGTGAATGTTTTAACTTCTTCAGAACTGACTCCTCCAAGGCAAGTTTTAGGACTTCTGATTTTTTGTATCTTAAATGTGGCTCATCACTAGGAATTGCATTTGGTTGTAACTGACAGAAATGAATCCTGGCTTTAGTAGGAAAGAAATTTTATGTTTCACTCTTAAAAATAGGTCTGGAGACAGCAAGTCTGGGACAGATACACTATGATGACTACACACTGTCATCCCCAACTGAAGTTCCTCACTTTGAGTTGCTTCCTTCTCAAGGCATGGCTTCTATCGCCAAGGTCCCCAGAGCTCCAAGGCCCCCCAGGGCTGGAACTCTAGCCATCACCTGCACAGCCCATGCCAGGGCAGAGGAAGGAAAAGGGACCAAAGTGTAGCCCTATCTTTCAAGGAGTCTTCCCGTAAATCTCCTGTACATCTGCTGACAGCTCATTGGCTGGAAGTTTATCTCTGTGAGGGAGGATGGGAAATGTAGTCTTCTGAGCCGGGTACATTGTCATCTCAAGTAGGATTAGAATTTTGTTAGTAATGAGTGCTAATGAGATAAGACTTCTTTAAGCTAAGAAAGCTTTTTTTTCCTTCATTTTTCATAATAAAAATCTTATGCAGCCCACTCGCTTTCACTGATTTCCTCTGATATTACTCCCCCCACCCCCACCCCCACCCCGACCCCCGCTTACCTCTCCCAAAGTCCTGGAGGATTTCTATAGAAGCCTAAGGGTTCCATGGGTTTGAAAATCACTACTCAGGGTGTATAAAATATTAAAAATTCTGATTATTTGATGTTAATCTCTAAGTCGATAATGTCTAAAAGATCACAGTTCCCAGTGATTTTGATGAGCTTTAAAAATTAGCATTGCTAAAATACATATGTCAGAAATCAATGTTTTAATTAATTTTCTGCTATCTGAGCATTCCATATTCATGGACCAATATCCCCTCTTCCTTCCCAACCTTGCTAAATTGTAAAAATGGATAGGGGTGAATTCAATTCAGGTTGAATACATTTTTGAAGAAATCTGCTTATTTTTTATTAAATTTTCATCTCAGCATGTATGAATAAAGCGGTGTTGGAGAAGTTTTGCTGAACTGGCTAGGTCGTGTTTGATTGGCTCTTGTGTTTGGGGGGTTGTTTGTAAGGCACATGTTGTACCCCCTACAGCTCAAAAAGAATTCTATGTATTAGTACCATCATAAAAATTTGTAGGAAGATCATGGGAGTTGGGAGCCACACTCTTACACTCAAATATTCTTTCTGCCAGCTAATAGCCGAGAGATCATAAACAAATTAGTTTTCTTAAAAGTATCTTTTTTTATAAAAATAACAATAATATCTATCTTGTTGACTTTTAGAGTTGGATGAAAATGCATTGTAGGTGCTCTATAAATGTTAGCTTCCTTTTAGAGAGTGGAAATTATTTGTCACAAGTAATCTTTAGGCTGTCTCTCTCTTTAGTGGCCACACCCAGGGCAAATGGAAGTTACTGGGCCAGGGACTGAATCAATGCTGGATCCTTTTACTCACTGCATCGGGCCAGGGATGGAACTGGACCCTCCACAGGGACCCAAGATGCTGCAGCTGGATTCTTAACCCAGTGTGTCACAGTGGGAAGTCCTCAGCTCTTCCTTTTAAAGTGAAAAAACAGAGAGGGATGGATGTATAGATGAAATCAGGACTATTAAGATGACTTCGTCCGGGAAATTATGTCAAAAAATCAAGGACACAGGTTAATGTATATAGACTCACTCTTACATATAGTACCATTCTTACACACACACACACGCACACACACACACATACACCACTGTGACTGTGAAACATGAAGTGTCAACCGAAATATGACAGCAAAAGAGAATTTATATTTTCTAGAATTATGCTCTGGGAATGATTCTAACATTTCTTGGCTTCAACAAGTGGCATGTGTCTGATTTAGGTTAATTCTTGGCTCTCACATGAAAACAGTGTCCTGGCCAAAGGCTAAATTATGAATCTTTCAAGTTTGATGCTGGCAAGTCTCCTCCTTTCAACACCTTCCTGACCTCCAGAACAGGATTGAATTAAAAAATGAGGAGGTGGTGACCAAAAAAGAGGGGAGCCTGGGCCTGGGCATTGTGACCAGCTTCAGGGAGTTGAGGAAATGGCTCAGGACACATCACCCAGGGGTACAGAGTTCCAACTCTGAGATACACCACCTTAAGAGAAAGTATACAAATACGTTCACTTTTCTTATCAGGCTATTGCTGAACAAACCCCTCACCCAGACCCAGCTAAGATTGAGTTACAGAAACAGTAGAAGTATGTCGTGAACACATCTGTTCAAGAAATCTCAAGATATACCCTCTGTAGCAACTTTTTATCTCTCTACATATATCTCCTTCCTTCATTGATCAACCTTTATTTATTCAACCTATTTCCAAGATACTGTTTGCAAGACACCTGCCATCTCTGACCTTCAGCTATGGGCATTTAATCCTCTAAAAGATTCAGCCAGTCCCAGGCTCTCCGCCAGTCTGAGACCAGAAGTAATTTTGCCCCCTCGTTACTGGTAGCCAGTGCCTGGGTTGATTTACTTTACATGCTTAAGCATCTGCCTTGGTCTCCTGAGCTGCAGTCCAGCTCCTCTTAAGTCTGGTCTTGAACTTTAGCAGGTTGTGCTAGAGCCTTGCTGCTACTGACCAAGACTAGACCCCTTTCACTAGGAACAGTCTCATCCTTCCCCTGTCCAAGCTTTCTAGCTGAGAGTTATCACAAATACTTCCTTTCACTAGAGACCTGTGAATTTATCTTGTCTGAACTGTCAATTGCATCGTGTTCTCTTCCCTCTTACTGTTTGCTCTGACCAGAAAGAAGTCTGCTGGGCTTCTCTGGACAGCGATACGGATGGTTGGTCACTGCCTTTGCGGACCAACTATACAAAGGAGTTGGGAAATTTCACATCAGCCAAACCAGCCTGTGCAGCCAAGGCCAGCATATCTCTTGACCAAAGCCCTGAAGAACAGTGTTCATTAAAGCAATGACTTTATTTGAACAAGACAATTGTATGATGGAAGACTGGCGTGGAAGATTAGACTTTGACAGAATATCAGAGGTGACTGATTTCATACGTCGCCTTGACACCATGTTAAGTTCCAATATATTTTTAGGTAATTTTTTGGACTCTGTGTTTTATTCTATTAAATTTTTAGTCTATGCTTATATCTCTACTAACTATTATATTTATAATTTAAAAATGTGCTTTAGTGAATTATAGAGAAACTTTCTGCTATTACTTCTTTCAACATTTTCTTGGTTACGTGGATTTACTTGAGCTTCATTATTTTGGGAAATATTTTCTTTTCTAGACGTTTTCATCTTTTTGGCATTTTCCCCAGCAAACTGAGAAAAATTTTCAAGCTTTTATATAATTTATTCCCTTTGAGGCAGGGTTTATTCTGCTGTTCTCTGCATCTAAAGTATTCAAAAAGTTATTCAGGAAGTCAGGAGATCTAAGATGGAATGATGAGTGTGGCAAAATAACCTAAATGTACTACAAACACATAAAACAGTCTCAATGAATGAAATGGGGCAGGGGGGAGCCCTAACTTAACTGCCTGTGGAAATACTCGGAAACTATAAGACTAAGAGTAAAAGGAACTACACAGAAGCACTGCACTCTAATTGATAAATTTGTTTCCCTTGAGGTACTGGCTAACAATTTCAGTGCCACTATACATGTATACTGGAGCTGAACAATTAAGTAAACGGATAGCATATGGTGGGAGCCAGATTTCTCACTAATGGAGTGGGAGTTTAAAGATAAGCAAAGGAAGGATGCTAGAGCGATCTGTTTAATAATGGATTTGATTTACAGATATGAGTATGAACTCATATTTAGCTTATCACAGATGCAAATAGAGAGCTGTGGGAATATTTATAGAAATGTGTATATGCCTGGATCAGTATACACATATATACTTTCTTGCTCTGTCAGTTGTGAGAGTCTAGAAGCAATGACATTGCAGTGGCAATGAGCACTCGTAATGCCAGGTTCTTGGTTTCTGATTCCTTTCTCCAATAAAAGAAAACAGCCCTCCTTGAAGAAGTAATTAGTTCTTGGATTAAGAAAGGAAATATACAAGATGTGTCTGGATTAACCTGTAGTGCCAGAAAGAAAGTGCTAGATTCTGCAATGATAGGAGTATGCCAAAGAGACACAGGAGCAACTTAGGTGCCAATGGCTAAAGCCAGAACATTTGAGCAATAAAGTAAAAAACAAATAAAATAGCATTGGGTTATAATCCAAGTATAAAATAAGTATCTATGGAGTTCCCGTCCTGGCTCAGTGGAAACGAATCCGACTAGGAACCATTAGGTTGTAGGTTCGATCCCTGGCCTCGCTCAGCGGGTTAAGGATCCGGCATTGCCGTGAGCTGTGGTGTAGGCTGCAGACGCGGCTCGGATCCCGCGTTGCTGTGGCTGTGGCGAAGGCCGGCGGCTACAGCTCCTGTTAGACCTCTAGCCTGGGAGCCTCCACATGCCACGGGTGCGGCCCTAAAATGACAAAAGGCAAAAAATAAATAAATAAATAAATAAATAAGTATCTGAGTCTTTACTGATCTAAATAAATGAAATAAGCAAATGTGGAAAAACAGACAAATTACCTATGCAGAAGAATTCCAAATAATTTATCAGGATTTTCTGCATGATTTCAGGAGGTGGAACATAAATCCCTAATCCTCCAATTTGGGATGTGAATAATGACTTCCTTCCAAAGGATGTAGTATGAATGGGGCGGGGGGACTTTGCAGTGGAGAAGTCTGACAAACACTACCTTGGCCAGTTGAACACAGTCAGTATCAATATTCACAAATTATGTCGAAATTTTCTTTTCTTGATGTGATGTGATGAAAATGGCACTTTAGTTCTGGTCCATTAGACCATAACCTTGGTCTAATCACGAGGGAGAAAAATCCACTAAACCCTAATGGAGGTACGTTCTATAAAGTACCTAATAGTATTCCTCCAAACTTTCAAAGTCATGGAGACAAGGAAAGTCTTAGAAGCTGTGACAGCCAAGAGGAGCCTAATGAGACATGACAACTGAAATTATTGTGGTATCCTGGAACATAAAATGGACAATAGGTAACTCCTAAAGAAATCCAAATAAATTATGAGCTTTAGTTAAAAATAACATATTGATACTGGTACATTAATTGTGACAGATGTACGATATAATGCTGTGTTAATAACAGAGAACACTGGATGTGGGATATAAGAAACTCCTTGTACTATCTTTGTAATTTTCCCTTAAACCCAATATTATTCTTAAAAATAACATTTATTTAAAAAATTATTAGGACATTTTTTTCTCTGAAATTTTTTCAACATTGTCAGCTTTCTTATCATCTCAATCTCATTTTCTATTTTTACACAGTGTCATTTTAGTTAATTTCCTTGTGAAAGATGGAAGTTGATATTTAAAATTTCATTCCATTTCTGATAAGTTTTAAAAGTATGTTCTCCAGACTTCCACTTTTAACCAAAATGAAATAACAGGGACTAAAATTATTCTCTGCTTCAAACAACAAAAAAAGCAAAAACAGACTACATATGAAACAATAGGTTTGTTTTTGGTTTTTTTGCTTTTAGGGCAGAACCCACAACATATGGAAGTTCCCAGGCTTGGGGTCAACGACCTACACCACAGGTCACAGCAACACTGGATCTTAGACCCACTGAGTGAGGCCAAGGATCTAACTCACATCCTCAGTCAGACTTCTTTCTGCTGTGCCACAATGGGAACTCCTGAAACAATGGTTTTTAAGACACTGGACATCAACGGTAAGAACGGGTAATCCCCAAGAGATGTGAAACAAATGAAATTAACCCTATAATCACCCAAGTTTAGTGCCTTGAGAGAGCATCTAACCCTTTAAGTATGGAAAGGAAGTCAAGCGAAGCATGGTCGCCCTCTTGAACTGAGAACACAGAGCTCAAATTCCAAGTAACAGCTAGAGTTTGTAAGATACAATATTGGAGAAGAGAAAATCGCATAGAAAGAGAACACTGGAAATCTCCAGAGGCCATCTTGAATGTTCAACAAAGGAGAGAACTACACATCAGGAAGAAAATATTGGACCTTGGGGAAAAAAAATTTAAAACTGAGAGGAAACAGTACCTGTTGCTCATACTGGGCCTGAAAAAGTGCCTGTTTCAACAGTTAGACTAGAAAACTTTATAATTAACGGAGAATTTGATAGAATGTCCAGAAAGGTCTTGACTTAGTGGTGGGAAATCATTATAACTAAATGAGATGCCACTCTGACCTTGTTTAGAAAATTTTAATGACAAGATCCAAAAGGACCAAATTGTTCCCCACTTACTTAATTGCCTCCTAGAACAAGGTTCAAAAATATCTATGAGAATACAAAAATAGGAGTTCCTGCTGTGGTACAACAGGATCCGTGGTATCTCTGGAGTACTGTGATGCAGGTCCAATAGCTGACCCGGCACGGCTGGTTAAGGATCCTACAATGCAACTGTGGCTCAGATCTGATCCCTAGCCTGGGAACTCCATATGTCATGGGGTGGCCAAAAAAAGAATACAAAAATATCTAGTATCCAACAAGCCTAAATTTGCAATATCTGGCATCCAATGAAAATTTACAAGATATACAAAGAAGCAAGCAAATATGGCCCACAAAAAGAAGAAAAATAGTCAATTGAAAGCAACTGAAATTGACACAGATGTGGAAAATTAGCATAAAAGGACATTGAAACTGTTATTATAACTGAATGCTATAAGTTCAAAGTGTTAGAGACATGAAACATTTTAAAAATCTAAATTAAACCTCTTGAGATAAAAACTAAATATGTAAGATGAAAATTACATGGTATGATTAATGGCAGATTAGTTATCGCAGAGCAAAGATTGTTAAACTTGAAGACAAGTAATAGAAACTGTAAAAATTAAACACACAATGGGGCTACATTAGTTTAAATCTGAAGTAATTTCTTTCAAGTTAGTATTTATGTGGTTAGCCCTAGAATAATCACTAAGGAAATACCACATATATAATTATATATATAAAGAAACATATAGGGACTATACATGAGTGTACATATTTAAAGAAATTAAAATGCTACACAAAAGCAAAAGAAAGTAGTAAAAAAGGAATACGAAACAGAAAAGATGTGAGAATATAGGAAACAAAAAGTAAAATTGCAGAAGTAAATTCACACTTAGTAAGAACATTAAATATGAAAGTAAACAATCTAAGCAAAAGACAGAGAATATCAGACTAAATTAAAAAACAAGATCCAACCATTTATTGTCTTCAGGTGATATGCTTTGGATTCAAAGATAAAAACTGATTGAAAGTAAAGAGGAAAAAAAATATATGTTATACAAACAGCAACCACAAGAAAGCTGGAATGGCTATTCTAATATCAGACAAAATAAGCTTTATTTTATTTTTAGGGCTGCACCCACAGCACATGGAGGTTCCCAGGCTAGGGGTCTAATTGGAGCTGTAGGCACTGGCCTATGGCACAGCCACACCAATGCCAGATCTGAGCCACATCTGCAACCTACACCACAGCTCATGGCAACGCTGGATTCCTAACCCACTGAACAAGGCCAGGGATTGAACACGCGTCCTCATGGATACTAGTCAGATTCGTTTGTGCTGAGCTATGACAGGAACTTCCAAAATAAACTTGAAAACAAAAAAGTTTTAGAGAGTAATATTTTAAAATGATAAAGGATCAATACTTGAGTAACGTATAACAATTCAAGCATATAGCACTTAATAGAGTCCTCAGCATCTGAAAGAATTAAGGGGAGATTATAGAAAATTCTGCAACTGACTGTTGGAAGCATCAATATATCACTTGCAATAATGGATAGAATAACGAGACAG
Source organism: Catagonus wagneri (assembly GCA_004024745.2). Classification (NCBI taxonomy): domain Eukaryota; kingdom Metazoa; phylum Chordata; class Mammalia; order Artiodactyla; family Tayassuidae; genus Catagonus; species Catagonus wagneri. The sequence goes on along the minus strand of PVHT021183556.1, from coordinate 11,340,683 downwards.
AGGATCCAGAAGGAACTTGAAGACCTCAACAATACTACAAACTAGATCTAACAGACATCTAACAGAATGTTCTAACAGAACACTCCAGCCCCAAAATAACAGAATACATATTCTCAAGTGTACATGGAACATTCCCTGATGCACTAAGGCATAAAACAAGTCTCAATAAATATAAACAACAGAAGTAATACAAAATATCTTCTCTAACCACAATAAAATAAAATCAGAAATCAATAACGGGAAGACAAGTGGGAAAGAACACAATTCTAAATAACCAGTAGGTCAAACAAGAATTCTCTAAAAAACAGAAAAGAGAAAAAAATTGAGATAAATGAAAATGAAGAGGAACATACCAAAACTTATAGGATGCAGCTAAATCGGTGCTTAAAGAGAAATTTATGGTACTTACTGCCTACTTTAATGAAAGAATAAAGGACTCAAATTAATAAACTTATCTTCCACTGGAAAACACTGGAAAAAGACCAGTAAGTAAACTGTTAACTAGTATAATAAAGGAAATAATTAACATTAGAGTGGAAATTACTGAAATAAAGACTAGAAAAACAATAGGAAAAAATAAAGAGAAGCAAAACTTTTCCTGGGAAAGATCAACAAAATTGAAAAATCTTTGGTTAGACTGACCAAGGGAACAAATAAGAGTGGATTCAGATTACTAGAATCAGAAATTGGAGAGGGTACATTACTATAAACCTTACAGAAATAAAAAGTATTATAAAGAAATAATATAAACAATTTTATGCCCCAAATGACATAATTCTAAAATATGGACATATTTACAAAGAGATACAAACTACAGAAACCGACTCGAATAAAAGAAAATCTGAGTAGACCTATAACAAGTAAAGAGGAAAAATTAACAACAATAATAATAATAATGATAACTACTCACAAAGAAAGCATAGCCAGGATAGCTTCACCACCAAATTTTACCAAACATTTAAAAACATAAAATATCAATTCTTCACAAACTCTTCCAAAAACATATAAAAGGAGGGAACACTTTCCAGCTCATTTTATTTTGCCAACACTACCCTTATATCAAATCCAAAACATCACAAGAAAATAAAACTGCAAACCAACACCTCCTTATGAATATGAATATAAAAACCCTCAACAAAATAGCAACAAACCAAGACTAGTCCATGTGTCTATGGTCCATTGATTTTTTTTCTTACATTGAAAATGCCTGTGTTAAAGATTGAGCTCAATAAAAGAAACCTTAACGTTTCATTGATTTTTCAAAATTGAACTATAGTTGATATACAGTATCATGTTTTATGTGTACAACACAGTGATTCAGTTATATATCTATTATATATAATATATATATTCCTACATATACACATATGTACATATATAGTCAGTTTTTATATATATTCAGTTTTTTGTATATATTCAATTATTTATATATATTCATATATATAGTTTTTCAGATTCTTTTTTCTTTAGGTATTACAAAATATTATGTATAGTTTTCTGCTCTATACAATAGGTCCTTGTTGGTTATCTATTTTATGTATCGTAGTATGCATGTTGATCCCAATCTCTTAGTTTATTCTATCACCTCCTTTGGAAACATAAGTTTGTATTCTATGTCTGTGAGTCTATTTTCTGTTTTGTAAGTAAATTCACTTGTATCCTTTTTTTAAAAAGATTATCATACTAAGTGAAGTAAGCCAGACATAGAAAGACAAATAACATATGATATTGCTTATGTGGAATCTAGAAAAAGTTTAATTGATTCTTGAAAAGGACACCAAGACCTTTCAGTGGGGGAAAGAACGATCCTTTTATCAATGGTGCTGAGGCAATTTAATAGTCAAATGCAGAAGAATGAAGTTGGACTCTTCCTCCAGTCAGTTATAAAAATTAAAATGAATCAAAGACCTAAATGTAAGAACTACAACTCTAAAACTCTTAGAAGAAAATATAGGAGTTAATCTTCACAACCTCAGATTAGACAATGGATTCTTAGATATGATGCTAAAAACACAAGCAATAAAATAAAAAATAGATCAATTGGACTTCATGTAAATTAAAACCTTTTGTGCATCAAAGGAAACTTCAAAGAAAGTGAAAAGACAACTCAGAGATTGGAAAAAAATATTTGAAAAACATATCTGGTAACTGACTTGCATATAGAATGTGTAAAGTTTCCTTAAAACACAATCGAAAAATCCTCCCCAAATAGGTAAAGGATCTGAATTGATATTCCTCCAAAGAAGATGCACAAAAGGCCAACAAGCACATGAAAAGATGCTCAGCGTCATTAGTCACTGGGGGGATGATAATTAAAACCACAGTGAGATATCACTTCGCATCCACCCGTATGGCTGTAATAAAAAAGAGAGAGACCATCACAAACATTGGCAAGTGTGTGAAGACATCAGAACACTTTCACGCTGGTGGTGGGAACGTAAAATGGTGCAGATGCATTGGAATACAGTCTGGAAATTTCTCAAATGATTAAACACAGAATTACCGTATGACCCAGAAATTTTACTCCTAGGAATACCCCAAGAGAAATAAAACCATTTTTCCACTACAAAAACACACACACACACACACACAAAATACTTGTCCATGAATGTTCATATCATTGTTCTTTTTTTTTTTTGGCAACATGTTTTATTAAATGCTCACAAAAATCATAAAATGCATCAGAATTAAAGCTCAAAACAATAATGTCACATAGTAACTCACAGAGTGGGTACTCCATTATTGATCAAAGTGTGGTTTAATCGGAGTTCCCGTCATGGCTCAGTGGTTAATGAATCTAAGAACCATGAGATTGTGGGTTCGATCCCTGGCCTTGCTCAGTGGGTTGAGGATCTGGCGTTGCCATGAACCGTGGTGTAGGTTGCAGACGCGGCTCGGATCCCGCGTTGCTGTGGCTGTGGCAAAGGCCGGCGGCTACAGCTCCTGTTAGACCCCTAGCCTGGGAACTTCCATATGCCGCGGGTGCAGCCCTAGATAAGGCTAAAAAAAAAAAAAAGGGAAAAAAGAAAATAAAAAAGTGTGGTTTAATCAAGATTATTTTATAGTCTGAGAGTAACACAGAAACCACATCTTGGCACAGCAACAGGGGCCAAATAGATAGGAAGTATACTGTATTCACGTGCTGGTGTTAAAAAAAGACCCTAAAGCTGGGGATACAAAGCCTGCTGTATAAGATGGGTGGCGTTATCAGATTCGTATCAGTGTTATTTCTAATAGTTGAAAAGAATGTGGAAACAATCCAAATGCTAATCAACTGGTTAATAAATGTGGTATAAACAAATGTGGTATATCCACACGATGGAATATTTTTCAGCAATAAAAAGAATAAAATAATGACACCCACTACACCATGGATGGAAACATCATTCCAAGTGAAAGAGTCCACTCACGAAAACCACTTGTATTGTGGGAAACAGTTAATTGCCTACCAGGTTGCCAGCCCTTATGTGAGCACTTTGAATGTCAGCCATTTAATCCCGAAAACAACTCTGATACTGTTCCACTGCACCGTGTGAGAAAAAAGACCAAAGCAAGTTCAAGCCAAGGTTTGTTTGTTCCAAATGCAGCGTTTTCCCTCTGCCTGCATGTCTCCTTCCCTCCCACGTTCAGCTTAGGAATGACCAATATTAGCCTATGGCTTTCTCATCCTTCCTTCCTTTCTCTCTTTCTTTCTTTCTCTCTCTCTCTCTCTCTGCCTCCCTCCCTCCCTTCCCTCCTTCCTTCCTTCCTTCGTTTCTCTTTCTTTTGCTCTTTTTTCTTTCTCTCTCTCTCTCTCTCTCTTTTGCTCTTTCGCTCTTTCTCTCTTTTGTTGGCCACAGCTTGCAATGGCCTGACATGGGATCTCATTTCCCAGACCCAGGACCGACCCCCAGGCCATAGTGGTGAAAGTGCTCAATCTTGACCCCTAGACCACCAGGGAACTCCCACTACTTGCCTTTTATATTGAATACTCATTTTGGCAAAATTAAAGGTGTTTCTCCCCCGGCATGAAAACTGACTGAATCTTTTTTTTTTCAGTTGTGCCCACAGCATGTGGAAGTTCCCAGGCCAGGGAATGAACCTGCACCACAGCAGTGACAACACCGGATCCCTAACTTGCTGAGGTACACAGGAACTCCAGTCTGAACCTTTTTATCAAACACGTTCAGATACTCAATAATACACACACACACACGTATGTACATGACCAGTGTTGAGTATATACACACATATATATGTCCATGAGCATTGTTAAATATATATATGTATATACGTAAGATATATAAAATATGTTTATTCATAATATATAATACATATTCATAATATATACAAAATATATTTATATATATTTTATTCATAAAATATGTAAGTATATTTAAAAAATATATTTTAAACAAATTTTAGCTAAAACTTTCTCTTCTTATCTTCTGGCCTCTGTAGAGATGAGGAATTGTCAGATAAGAGTTGCCATTGTGGCTCAACGGAAACGAATCTCACTACCATCCATGAGGATGCAGGTTTGATCCCTGGCCTTGCTCAGTGGGTTAAGGATCTGGGGCGGCTGCTAGCTGTGGTGTAGGTCACAGACATGGCTCGGATCTGGCATTGCTGTGGTTGTGGGGTAGGCCAGTGGCTACAGTTCCAATTTGACCCCTAGCCTGGAAACTTCCATATGCCGTGGGAGTGGCCCTAAAAAGACTAAATAAATAAATAAATAAATAATGTCAGATATTATCTTTTCCACAGTGAAGAAACCCCACCAACTTCACCCCTTCCAAAAAGAAAATTCTTTGTACTCCATGCTATACTTAAAGTCTGCTTAGTTGGGAGAATGTTGAACGCAGTGGGAGAAGACTCACTACGTCTTCTGGGTGATCTGGCTGTCTTTTCTGAATCTGAGATCCATCCATTAAGAGACAATATTGGGTTGAACAGCTTCTAGATTTCTTGTGGTCTCCAATAACCTCAGTTACCTCTAGACCTTGTACAATATGCACGATCACCGTCCCCAAACAGGTGACGCCCTTCTCCCCGTGCTCAGCTTGATGAGCGATCAGTATTAGCTTGTGGCTTGCATTCTGCTTTGCTGGAATACTTGGAATGAAGATGCATCTAAACGTTCAGAAATTTGCACTGTTGAAGATGCTGTAGCAGCTTTCTTGAGGTTTTTTTTTTTTAATATCAGTAATGACAACGCTAATTAATTCATTGGCACAATTTACTACCTGATGAGATGACGGGACTCCGATGCACGGAGTCGATGAGACTTGCTAACCTCAGGGTTCTTATAATTTAGTTTTACCTCCTGCTGAGTCACATTTTTCTAATTGCGTGAATCAGCTCTCATTATAATGCCTCTGTATTTTCTCATTTCCCCACTGAAACACTTTCTATCTATAACTTAAAGACAAAAATTGAGGATTTTAACTGAAGCAGTGGAGAACTACTCAAAGAGTAGGCAATTAGTTGCTGAAGGATGTGCCAAGTGTCATTGGAAATACAATTTTCTCCAGATTTGCAGGAAGGAATTTGGTTACTCAGAGTCCTTCTCCTCAGTGGCGATTTGAACAAGCATATTTGCCAGGTCTGTAAATAGGTACCTGAACTTCACGTTTTGGATCAGACCTTAAAAGTCTCCATTTTATTGTATCAAGCATGTCTATATTTAGTTTCAAGTTGTAATGATTTACGACTATGGGAATACTGCAAAATCGCTGCTTCTCCTTTACTATTTTATCTATCATCTATCTATCTATCTATCTATCTATCTATCTATCACTTATCTATCTATACATCCATCTATCTATAGTCTTTTTTGGGGCCAAACCTGCAGCATATGGAAATTTCCAGCCTAGGGGTCAAACTGGAGCTGCAGCTACTGGTCTATACCACAGCCACAGCAACTCAGGATCTGAGCCTCATCTGCAGCCCATGACAGCTTGTGGTAACTCGGGATACTTAGCTCGCTAAGTGAGGCCAGGGATGGAACCTGCATCCTCATGGATGCTATGTTGGGTTCCTAACTTGCTGAGCCCCAACGGGAACTCCAGGAGAAGAATTTTGGCTCAGTATGAATCACACCTCAAGTCTCACTCATATCTGATTGGATGATATTTAGAGATTTTTTTACTTGGAACTGATACCAGAGTAGGTTGATTGGGGGGGGGGCGTTGAATGAAGTGAATGCATTTTGTATGTGAAAAGGATGTGACTTGGGGTGGGGGGGGAACAAAAGTTGAGTATTATGGATTGAATTGTGCCCTTCCCAAATTCCATGCTGAAGTTCTACAACCCCCAGGACCTCACAATGGGACTATGTTGGGAGAAAGGGCCTTTAAAGAGGTAATGAAGATAATACAAGACCATCTAGGTGAGCCCTAAGCCAATATGACTGGTGCTTTTATAAGAAGAGAAGATTGGGACACAGAGGGACCATCAAGATGGCAGGGGTCTTGCAAGAAGACAGACAGCTACAAGCCAAGGAAAGAGGCTTTAGAAGAGATTACCCATGCTGGCACCTTGACCTTGGACTTCTACTCTCCAGAGCTGGGAGGAAACAAATTTCTTTTTTTTAAAATTTTAATTACAATTATAGGTGTACAAAAATCATCACAACTCAATTTGATAGCATTTCCATCGCAAACCCTCGGTACATCCCCCCCACCCCCCAGATTGTCTTAAAGGAGAAAACAAATTTCTATTTGTTGAAACCACCTGGTCTGTGGTACTTTGTTATGGCAGCCCTTGCAAACTAACATATTACCCTTAATTATATTGTCTGAAACACAGTCATTATTTCTGGATCATCACGATTTCCTGCACCAATTTCTTTTCCCAGTTTATTCCCAGGGTCCTTGTTACTCAGCTCCTACACGTTAAGGATGTGGCTGAAATAACAGAGGCTATGGATGGAGGACTGGAAATAGGATAATAGCTTTGATTCCATGTTTCCAGATTATTTGTAAAAACAAAACCTTCCTACTATATTCCGTGTATCGTAATGAATGTCTTTAAAGATGTCTTTGTGAGCAAAACAGAAAAAACAAAATCCCTTCTGTTTTGGAGATTACAATACAGAAGGGAGGGGCAATAGAAAGGAAACAAGTAGATACTAAAGGGGAGCAGAATATGCTACCCTAGAATGTGTCTTTTTTTTTTTTTTCCAGGGCTGCATCCGAGGCACATGGAGGTTCCCAGGCTAGGGGTCTAATTGGTGCTGTAGCTGCCAGCCCTCGCCAGAGCCACAGCAATGCCAGAGCTGAGCCACATCTGCGACCTACACCACAGCTGAACACCGGATCCTTAACCCACTGAGCGAGGTCAGGGATGGGATGGAACCTGCCACCTCATGGTTCCTAGTCGGATTCGTTTCTGCTGCACCATAAGGGGAACTCCTAGAATGTGTCTCTTAGGATTTCAATGCAGACCCAGTAGATTCGGAGTTCCCACTGTAGCGCAGTGGAAATGAATCTGACTAGTAACCATGAGGATGCAGGTTCAATCCCTGGCCTCAATCAGTGGGTTAAGGATCCGGCGTTGCCGTGAGCTGTGGTGTAGGTTGCAGACGCGGCTCGGATCCCGCGTTGCTGTGGCTGTGGCGAAGGCCGGCGGCTACAGCTCCTGTTAGACCCCTAGCCTGGGAACCTCCATATGCCGCGGGTGCAGCCCTAAAAAGCAAAAAAGAAAAAAAGGGGGGGGGGTTGGGTCAGTGCAGACCCAGCAGGCTCAAGAAAAATGTAGCCTGGCCCAGAAAGAGTGATATTACAAGACATAACTTTTCATCTAAATGACTTTTTCTTCCTGGCAGGGCAAACATCTGATTCCCAAACGGCTCTTCTTGTCTTCCTGAAAATTTCCCTCCCTAGCTTGAAAGCGCAGGTCCCAGCCTCTTGATGGCAGCCCCTTAACTGCTGGGCTGCCTTTGGGTCTCATAGTTTTCTGGGACTCCCACATGTACAAAATTTGTTTTTCTCTTGTTACTCTGTCATATGTCAATTTAATTATTAGGCCAGCCAAAGAATCTAGAAGGGTAGAAGGAATAAATTTCTGCCCCAACGATATGCAAGGGAATGTTAGTGTTCTGAAAAAAATAAGGGGAGATGAAGGGATAAGAGCTTGCTAAGGTGATCCTTAAGGACAGGTAGAGTTACTTCAGGGAAATCCAAGAAAGCCTTTCCGAGGAGGCAGCCTTTGATCAGGACTGAGTAAGTTATAGTATCTGTGTGTTATCTGTCTTTTAAAACAATGAGCCCTTCGATGTATGTATCCATTTCATGGGCTTTTTACTTTTTATTCATTAATTTCTTTTTTTTTTAAGGGCTATAATTGTGGCATACAGAAGTTATTTGGCTAGGGGTCCAACTGGAGCTGCAGCTGCCGGCCTATGGCACAGCCACAGCCATGCCAGATCCGAGCCACCCCTGTGGCCTACACCGCAGCTTTTGGCAATGCCAGATCCTCTAACCCGCTGAGCGAGGCCAGGGACTGAGCCCCTTATCCTCATGAATACTAGTCGGGTCCTTAACCAGCTGAGCCACAACCTGAACCCTTTATTTTTTAGGCTTAATGTTAGTTTAGTTTTTTCTTTTTTTCTTTTTTTTCTTTTTAGGACCGCATCTGGGGCATTTGGAGGTTCCCAGGCTAGGGGTCTAACAGGAGCTGCAGCTGCCGGCCTTCGCCACAGTCACAGCAACACAAGATCAGAGCTGTGTCTGCACTTACACCACAGCTCACAGCAACGCTGGATCCTTAACCCACTGAGCGAGGCCAGGGATTGAACCTGTAACCTCCTGGTTACTAGTTGAATTTGTTTCCGCTGCACTACAATGGGAACTCCAGTTTTTTCTTTTTTCTTTTCTTTTTTTATTTTTTTAACCACTGTTGAAGTCTAGTTGACTTACCGTGTTGTGATAATTTCTGCTGTACAGCAGAATGATTTAGTTATACAGATACACACATCCATTCTTTTTCAGATTCCTTTCCCATATACGTCATCAGAGAATACTGGGTAGAGTTCTCCACGCTCCTACTTGTGTATTTATCCCATTCTTATTTTATGGCTTCTGGGGAGGCTCTGGGTCTTTGTGGAGAGCACCTGTGAGTAAGAGAGAGCTCAATTCCATCTTTGGCTGGGGGTTAGCACTGATTGCTATTCCCAGCCTTGGAGAGGGCTCGTTTTCCTGCAAGGCTTCTGCAAAGAGCACGTTGAACGGTGGCTGTGGCCTGCACTCCCTCCCTCCAAGGCTGCTGCCCTTGGACTTTAGTGAGCAGACTTACAGGTCATTATTTAAATGGTTACTCTTGCTCTAACATTTCTTTTTCCCTGGAAGGAAGAGATTTCTTTTCCCTGACAGTCTTGGGGGGATCCAGCAGTCCAAAGATTGCAAGGAAGAAAGAAATATTCTTTGAGCCAGAGGGTGGTACTTTTATGTGGTTGGCATTTGCTGAACCAAAACCCTTGCAGCTTTAATGCAGCCTGAAGCAGGACTCTATCTACAAAAAAAAAAAAAAAAAAAAAGAAGTGCTTTTTCATGCTAATTTTACATTCAGGATTCATACTACTCAAATGGAATGGAGAAGAATGCTGTGAAATAGGATTATTTCTATTCGAAGCTGGGAAATTCATTGAAGTTCTGGCTGCTGAGACTAGGCTGGTCCATTTACCCAATTTGTCTTTTATGCTCACAGAAAACTCATTTGTCCATTTGACTATTCAAGGTGATTTTTAAATTGCAGAACACCTGTTTGAGAGGTGAAAGGAAGCACGGAGACCACACATTAGAGATGAGAAGTATCATAAATCACAGAGAAATAATGACAGACAGCCCTAAAAATCACCCATCAGAGAATCACAGTGAGTCCAGATATGGCCAAGTCTAAAAACCAGGAGTTTCTCACTGCAGAGTAGGGTCTTGGGTTATTTCATCCATGGGTAGAGAGGTTTTTTTTCCTTTGCTAATTAATAAATAGCTTATTCATTTATGTCAGAGTATATATTAATTTGCTAACTTGAGTTAGAGATAAAAAGCTTTTTTTCCGTTCTTGCATTACACTTCTTGAGTAATTCAGGTACTGTTTTATCTCAAAGTCTCTGATTTATAATTCAATGAATCTTATTATATTTATAGCTGTACAACCTTCACCACAACCTAATTTTAGAACATTTCCGTCCCAAACCCCCAGTCCACCCCTCCCTCTGCACCACCTGTCCCCTTTTGTAACCATAAGTTATTCAAAGTAAAAGTCTTCGTAGGGACGTGGAGAGCAGGCTGGGGGAGGGGATAAGTAGGGCACAGAGAGAGAGCGAAGTCCCCAGCCCCCCAGACCCCCCTCGCCTTGAAGGAGGTCCAGGCTCAGACCTGGGACAGTCCTTTACGACCCCTGTCCCTCTAAGGGCAGCAGAGACCTGGCAAGGTCCCCACTGTTTCCATGTGAGGGCAACAGCCTAAGCCTGGATTTGGAAGGAAGGAGTGGCAGAGCCCCTAGGATTTCTAATCATCCTCCTGTCTTCCTTCAGGAGGCTGCTGTAATAGGGGGTAGGGGTGGGGCGGCCGAGGCAGGACAGAGTCTGGCACTTGGGTGAAGGCTCCTCCTGGCCCCTTGCTGACCTTTGTCCCTGGAGTCCTCCTTGTATGTCATGACCAGCTTGTTCAAGACACCTGACATCGGAGCTCCTGTTGTGGCTGAGTGAGTTAGGAATCTGACGTGAGGATGTGGGTTCGATCCCTGGACTGGCTCAGTGGGTTAAGGATCTGGAGTTGCCACAAGCTGCCACATAGGTCACAGATGCAGCTCGGATCCGGGTTGCTGTGGCTGTGGTGTAGGCCTGCAGTTGTGGTTCTGATTCAACCCCTAGCCTGGGGAACTTCCATATGCCTCAGGTGTGGCCCTAAAAAGGGGGGAAAAAAAAAGTGGCATCTGATGGAAAGTCCCCACCTTGGCTTATGGCTCTCTCTTTCTCCTGCTTCTTCTGTTTCTTCTCCAGTTTTCCCTCCTGGATGCCGTGGGGCCTGGTTTTGCCAGTCCCCGAGCCAGGCAGGGTCCACAAGCCAGTAGAAGGGGAGTGACCTAGGACAGAGAGCATAATCCAATATTTGGACTGGGTAGAAGCAGTTTTGAGGAAGATGGAATTAACTGGTTTTCATTTCCCCAAATCCTCTATGCTGGGACTTCTAAAAGTATGTGTTTTGAAGCACAAATCTACAGAGAAAGAGAGAGAAAAAGAGTAGAGAGATTTGGGAAACATGGGCTTACTGCCATCTCCTTCTTAGAGATTCACTGCCTACATCTTCATAATAGACTGAAAAAAATCAAACAGTAGGGAAACCAGTCTCATTTTATCTTCTTCAGCATTTCCTATAAAATGTTAAGACATCACTATTTAATGAAATACACCCTGGAAAAAGCTGTTCTCCTCCCACCTCATCTTGAGGAATTGAAAACCTCAGTGATTTATGACCCATTCTTTGACAGCTATCCCATTAACCTGGTGTCAGGAGCCTACTTTGATTCTTAATCTTTTAGACCATCATAGAAAATAATGCTGTTCTGGTCAATTTTTCTATTTGATACTCAACATGCAAAGGTAGTACTATTACAATTCGTAAGGTCCTTCCATGCATCTGACACTTCACCTACTTAATAGGTTTTCTAATGCTGATTTTATTGTTATGAGACAAGAACATTTCAAAATCAGAGAACTGCAAAGATTAATTTGGGGCAGGGTCCTTAAGTCAATTCATAATGTGAAATCCAGCTGGAGGTGACCATAAAAATGCTTTAAACCCAGTTTAATGTGCTGGGCTTTGACTCTTCCTCTCCTCCACGTGGTCTTAGTGACCCCAGCCTCATAGGCTTCTGGGGCCAGAAAAAGGATTCCAGGACAACCGGTCCAAAGGCTAGTGTGGGTGCTGAGGCCCTTCCTGGCTCCCACATCACTCCAAAGTCAGGTGTTTCCCACCTGGAGGTTCAGTTTTGCCCCAGGTGGATCCTAATCCTGGCCGCACATTCAAATCACTCGAGAAACTAAAAACAGCAACAACAGTGTCTGGCTGCTCTAGTGAGAACACAGCCCCACAGAGGTGGAGGGTGAACATTATGTTTTTATTTTTTAAAGTCTCCTAGATGAATGCAGGTCTTTTTTCAACAGAGAATCATGATCCAGAGAGTCCATTAAAGAGATCATCAGAGGAAATTAGCGACCTTGAATGTACTCTTGTTTGTGGAATGCAACACCCAGTCCAGTTACTTTTCCCACTCTTAGTCCCGTCTCCAAATTCTAGTCCTCTTTCTACTGCCTTATTTCTGTGAGTCAGGTTGCACCTGCCACCTGAAACCCCAAAATTCTCCTGGGACCTAACTCTGTATAGTAATGATCTCCCAAAAACCTGTCTTCTTCTGAGCTGAGTTATTGTCTTGCTTCTCAGTTTTCCCAGGAAGCAAAAATTCCGTGTAGAGCCACTGCTAACCCTGCACATCCCGCAATTCGCGCCTAGGCTTCTCCATTCTCTGTGATCTAGGAAGGAAGGAATTCTTTCCCTCAGACCACCTTGTATTCATCTTGGCAGTTTCCACAGTGTTTATGTATCCAGAATCAGGGTCAGCTGCTCGTAGCTCATATGCCAATAATTCAAGAGAAGCTGGCAATCTAGGGAGAAGCTGGACTCATGTCTAGAGTCCAACTCTGAAGATTCTGCGCAGCCACGACAGTTTTCAAAGGGAAAATGAGGGGGAGGAATCTCAGTAAATCATTGAGGGAGGAGGTTGGGTCCTGTATCCTTCTCCACTGAGTGCAGACTGGCTGATTCTTCAGATGCTGTCTTGCCTGTTTGATCTGCCTACAGTGTTGCTTAGGGGGCTATTGGGGGTAAAGAGCTAGTCATTTAACAACTACTTAATTATTCATTCTTACTTCTTTTTATCTAGGAGAAGCTTCAACAGATTAGAAAGGCATGATGTGCATTCAGGGGAGCATAAATTAAGAGTTGGTTTCAAATGCTTAGTGATCTCATTGCTATAATTAGGTTCTTTTAAGATTAGAGGGGAACAGGAGTTCCTGTTGTGGCTCAGTGGTTAACGAATCTGACTAGGAACCATGAGGTTGCGGGTTTGATCCCTGGCATCGCTAAGTGGGTTAAGGATCCGGCATTGCCGTGAGCTGTGGTGTAGGTTGCAGATGCGGCTCGGATCCCGCGTTGCTGTGGCTGTGGCAAAGGCTGGAGCCTACAGCTCCTGTTAGACCCCTAGCCTGGGAACCTCCACATGCCACGAGTGCAGCCCTAGAAAAGCAAAAAAACAAAAACAAAAACAAAGGGATTAGAGGGGAGCAGAAATTGACAAACAGGAAAGGGGCAGAAGAGTTGCTTTCAGTTGTACATTTTAGATACTTACAGAAGACTTTGAACCAACGAGGAATTTAATAATATATTATTCTGGTTCAATACTTTGCTGGAACTGCTCACGACACTCAGGAAATTTCTTCACTTACTATCACCAGTTTATTATATAGGATATAACTTAGAATCAGCCAAATAGAAGAGATGCACAGGGCAAGGTAAGGGGGAGAGAGGCAGAGCTTCCATGCCCTCTGGGAGTGCCACTCTCCCAGGCACCTCCTCAACCCAGAAGCTCTCTGTACCCTGTCATTCAGGGGTCTTATGGCAGCTTTATTACATAAGCATGGTTGATTAAATCACTGGCCATTGTTGATTAGTGCAATCCCTAGCTCCTCTCCCTTCCCCAGAGGTCAGAGGCAGGGGGCCAGAAGTTCCAACATACATCAAAGTGTACTACCATTTTTATTGGTTTTCTATCGAATAATAAAATTAATGTGTCACTTATGAAGTTTTCAAACATTGTGTCCCAACTCCGTTTCTTCCATAAAGGTATTTATTGCATGATTTTTGCAAAACATCATGGTTTCTTGAAATGCAAATATCACATTAGAGCAGAACTGACTGTATTTAGAAGAGTGCCTGGGACATGATAAGTTCCATAAATCGTAAAGATTATGATACAAAGATAGAAGGCTTGGAGGAAAACACACAGTTGAAGAACTGAAGAAGCTCTCTGTGAGAAGCAGGTGGGGAGGAGTAAAGAAAAAGGAAGGTCATAACTCAACTATACTCCCATAAAATTTATTAAAAAATTTAAAAAGATAAAAAAGATAAAAAATTTCAAAAACTCAAAAAATTTAAAAGGATAAAAAAGATAAAGGAAGGAAAAAAGGTGAATACGAAGATAGGAGCAAGAAAATAAGGGCCTGATAAAATCTAAGAAATTTGGATTTTATTCCAGAAGTAATGGGAAAACATTGCAAAGTTTTAAGAAGGGAATTCAGATGATCAAATTTTCCCTATAGAATGATTCCTCTGGCTTTATGTGAACAACGGGTGGGGCAGAGACATGTCTGGGGGCAGGTCAGCTAATTTAAGGAGGTCGTTGCATAAATATGGACAGGAAATAGTGTTGCATAGGCTGAGAGGGCTAAAGCACCAAAAAACTAGAAAGTTAGGGGGTGAAACTGAAACCACACATCTCAGATGGGACTCAAACCCACGGTTTTCCAACTGAAAGCACACAACTCGTCTCAGGACTTAATGAAGCTCAGGTTCTTCATGTCTCGGTTCAGAAGGAACTTGGTGAGAGGCAAAGTGATAGGTTAGAAGTTGAGTTGTTAATACCTTTCGTAAAGAGGCTGTAGGAAAAGCAGGCACGAGAAGATGGTCATGACTCAGGTCTCGGGCGAGTGCCTGGGACAAGGCTGCCAAGTTCGGGTCCTTTGCTTCACACAGGCTAGAACTCAAGAGCGAGCCATAGGAAAGTGAAAGTGGAGACACACTTTCAATGGGCAGACATGGTCCATCCCAGAAGATGAGGGTGGCCCTTGGAAAAACTCACTTCACAGACAGCGTGTGATCCATCTCAGAAGATGAAAGCAACGCTGAAATATGGGGTGACTGGTTTTTAATATGTTGGTTAATTTCACATGCTCATGAGCGGGAGGGTTATTCTAACTACTTGGGGGCAAAGGCAGGGATTTCCAGGAACTGAGAAATCATCCACTTTTCAGCTTTTTGTGGCCAGTCTTAGAACTGTCCCTGCATGGGTGGGCATGTCATTTAGATGCTAATGTAATAAATGAGTGTACAATGAGCCCCAACGTCCCCTGGGGGAGCCTAATTAGTTCTAACCAGTTTTTGTGATCTCCTCAACGACTGCTTCATCCTTTTAAAGATTGTGCCCTGCCCCTTCCTTCTTGTCTCAAAATGAACAGGATTTGGTGGGATGGCAGCAGGTGAGGGGGAAATAAGAGTCCAGTATGATTCCAGGTTCTGGGTGGGGCAGTGAGGAAAAGTTTGTGGCACTTCCTGAGAAAATGAACTTGAAAGGGAGGAAAAAAAAAGATTTGCGACGGAAGACGATGAGTTTTGAGTACATTAGGCTTCAGTTGTGGAATTATCCTGGAACTAAGAACCAGGTAGGATGGAAAGTCTGGGCCCAGCAGTTCCCCAGTGCTCAGATGGGACAGAGAATTTCGGATGGAATGCATATTTTAGTCCAAATTATATTTGGCAAAACATGACTTTGTGCTTCTAAGGAAAAGGTGGTAGAATCTGCAATGAGATTCTGGAATCCAGTGTCTTTTATAAGTAAGAGTGTTTGGTTTTATTTTAGTCCATCCAGATTTATGCTGTGAAAAGTTTTGATGAGAAAAGTGTAAATCAATCTGAAACTGATGTAAATGTTTACATAGCCACTTAAAAGTGAAAAGAAAGAGTGTTTAGGACAAAGTACACTCTGAAGTTCTCTGAACCCAAAACATTTTTACAAAGGGTATGAAATGTGTAAAGAGAGCCAAACTGAGGTCTATCTATCTTTAATTATAACAGAGTCACATTAATAGAAACCAAAGGACCTAATCCAACATACTTTTTTGAATGGCAATAAAAATCCAATGAAAAATGCCATTTTTTCGCCCGCTTTCTGACTTAATGGGCATCAAGATCTAAATGAATGAAAAAATGGAGCAATTTCCTTTCTTTTAAAAAGCATTATTGTTTTTTGAAATTTCATTTCTCACTGGGATAAATTTGTAGAATACATTGGTAGATTCTTACTCCACTTAGCTTCAGCTTTCGACTAAGCCTAGCAAATAAGGGAGTGATGTGCAGCATGGCTGTAATTATAGTCTCTAAATGTGTATGGCTCCGCATATACCATATCATTATATAGTACATGCAAAGCTGAAGTAAACACTGGGTCTTCTGAACACAAGGCATACAAAACAACTAATTGCAGCTTACCTTTGTTCTACTTGTGGGACTTGTCTTAGTATACGCCAACTGACTGCCTATGTTGTATAAAGACCCTTAAACAAAAGTCTTGTCATATCTGAAAAAATACAATAGCTTAATAAAGGTATATTTCAGCTTAATGCATTTCTTCTTATGAGAGTACAGTATGAAAGTGGAAATTTTTTATTTTATTTTATTTTATTTTTGCTTTTTAGGGCCACACCCGCTGCATTTGGGGGTTCCCACACTAGGGATCAGTCGGAGCTGCAGCTACTGGCCTACATCACAGTCATAGCAACATGAGATCAAGTCATGTCTGCGAGCTACACCACAGCTCATGGCAACACTGGATCCTTAACCTGTTGAGCGAGGCCAGGGATTGAACCTGCATCCTCATGGGTGCTAGTCGGATTCATTTCTGCTGAGCCACAATGGGAATTCCTTATTTGTGGATTTTAAGTGAAGAAAAAAAAATGTTTTGGATTCGACTTCAAATTATCTGTGGGGAAGAGAAGGCACAGACTGTAACTTTCCAAAGCCTTTAGAAGGTCGGAATAAGATCAGAGAACTGGCAGCACAGCGTGAGCCAAGGTGGGTGCCATGAGTTACACACGCGCACCAAGAAGCTGAGACCAGACTGGCCCCCTGCAAGGTGGACACAGGAGGGCCGTGCAGTATGGACTTTCCCATATTTGAATGGTGGAAGCCTGGCTATCCATCAACTGTTGGAGGTCCAGCCTACGAATGAGAAATTTTTCATCTTTGTTGTGTCACTTCTGTCTGATGGTAGAGAGAGTTCAAGCATGTGTTTTATGAGTGTGTGTGTGTAAAGCCTGGGGTGCTGTGGGGCAGATTATAAGAAATGACTTAATTCAAAACACAGGCTCTGCAGTAGAAACAGTCCATGAGAAGCAGTAAGTTCTTTCCCTCCCTCCCTCCCCTCCTCTTTCTTTCTTTCCCCCTCCCTTTCTCTCTTTCTTTCCTTCCTTCCTTTCTTTCCTTTCTTTCTTTCTTTCTTTCTTTCTTTCTTTCTTTCTTTCTTTCTTTCTTTCTTTCTTTCTTTCTTTCTTTCTCTCTCTCTCTCTCTTTCTTTCTTTTTCTTTCTTTCTCTCCCCCCCCTCTCTCTTTCTCTTTCTTTCTTGTCTTTTTGCCTTACCTGGGGCCGCACCCGCGGCATATGGAGGTTCCCAGGCTAGGTGTCTAACAGGAGCTGTAGCTGCCAGCCTTCGCCACAGCCACAGCAACGCGGGATCCGAGCCGCGTCTGCAACCTACACCACAGCTCACGGCAATGCCGGATCCTTAACCCACTGAGCAAGGCCAGGGATTGAACCCGCAACCTCATGGTTCCTAGTCGGATTCGTTAACCACTAAGCCATGACGGGAACTCCAGTAAGTTGTTCTTTAGAAGGTGACCAGTTATATCCTGCTTGAAAACCACGGAGTATACAGAACTTGGGGGCTGTGGTCACTTCTTGGGGCAAAATCTCACCTCTCATTTTGTAATCTTGGGCAAGTTACCTCACCTCATGAGACCTCAGTCTCCTTGTCTATAAAATGGGAATAACCTTAGAACCTACCCCAGAATACTGAGAATTCAGTGACAGTTTGGGTAAAATATTTAGCACAGGGATTGGCATGTAGAAAATGCTTTATAATTGTTAGCTACATTTTTGGTTAGTGTTACTACTTTTTTATGCTTTTGTCATTTTCACTTCCTTCATCTTGCTTTCTCAAGGTCAGTTTATTGCTTTTTCTGCTTCCTTATGCTTACTTACTTATTTTACTTTTAAAAATTTTTCCTTGAGGAAATGCACTTAGAGTTTTACATTTTTATCCAACAACTATTTTGTGGCTGTATCCCTAAGATTTAACATCACGATTGCCTTATCCTTAAAGAGTCTATAACTCCAGTTTTAATTTCCCATTTCTTGTTTGTTATTAAGGAATTTATTTTTTATTTGTTTTATGCATGTTTCTCTGTTCCAGAGAATGTGGCTAGTGAGAGTTCTGCTTTTTTTTCTCTTTCTTTTTTTGGTCTTTTTAGGGCTGTACCCGCAGTGTATGGAGGTTCCTAGGCTAGGTGTCAAATGGGAGCTGTAGCCAATGGCACACCACAGCCAGAACAACACCAGATCCAAGAAATGTCTGCAACCTACACCACATCTCATGGCAACACTGGATCCTTAATCCACAGAGCAAGGCCAGGGATTGAACCTCCGTCCTCATGGATACTAGTCAGATTCATTTCCACTGAGCCACGACAGGAACTCCCAAGAGTTCTGCTTTGGGGAATTTATGGAGATTGTGACTTAAAACATAATAATGATAGTTAATATTTTTGAAAAACTTACCGTTGCAAGATATTTAAAATTCTTTGCATATAGGTTTTGTTTCATTCTGACAATTACCCTACATTGTAGGTATGATTACTATCCTAATTATACAGATGAGGACACTGATGTTTAGGGATGTTGAATAAATTAACTCAAGATTACATAGCTTTAAGAGCCCACTGTTAAGCCTAAATTATAGGCAAGGTAAAGATCAGGTAATCAGGTACTGATCCAGGTGCCATGCCAGAAAGGGTGATGTATTAGCTTGCCATAGCAAAGTATCAGGCACTGAGAGCCTTAAGCAACAGAAGTGTATTTTCTCAGAGTTCTGGAGGCTGGAAGTCTAAGTTCAAGTCTTTTCAGGGCTTGTTTCTTCTGAGAGATGTGAGAGGAGCATCTGTTCCTTGTTTCTCTCCTAGTTCCCAGTGGTTTGTTGTCCACCTTTGGCATTCCTTGGCCTGTCCCCCCATGACCCTGATCTTTGTCTTCATTTTCACATGGGCTTCTCCCTGTGTGCCTGTCTCAGTGTCCAGAATGGTCCTTTTTGTAAGGGCTCCTTTCATATTGGATCAGGGTCCATATTAATGACCTCATCTTAACAAATTACATCTTTAGGGACACTGGTTCCAAATAAGGTTACAGTCTGAGATACAGAGGTTAGGACTTCAACAGAAGCATTTGGGGGAGATAGAATTTAACTCATAAAGGGTGATAAACCTCCCAGAGAAATAAATCCAAACTGGGTTTCCAGGCAAGTCCAACCAGAGCTTCTTAGGTAGCTGCTGACTTTAAGCTGATGCTGCTCTGATGGGATAGACAGAGCTTGGGGAGGATGTTAAAAAACAAACAATAGACAACGCTCCTCCACAGTGTGGAGTGATCGCTTCTATTTTTTTTTTTTTTTTTTTTTTGTGACAAGGAAAGGAAAGTTCTTGAATGTGACTCTGGGTACTGCCACTGTTCCTGAGATTACCTAGGGTTCTTGGGCCTGATGTTGGCAGTAGCATCAGCTACAACTTTGAAACTAAATGAGGCATAGTGCTGTTTCTTAATAACAGGTCATTTATTCTGCAAAAATAAATTTATGCCTTTCAGCAGCTCTCCCAGGAAACAATGTGGTCGTAATATCATGTTTAAAATTGAAAGCAACAGGGGTTCCTGTTGTGGCTCAGCAGCTTAAGAACCCATCATGGTGTCCATGAGGATTTGGGTTCAATCCCTGGCCTCGCTCAGTGGGTTAGGGATCAGGCATTGCCGCAAGCTGCGGCATAAGTCGCAGATGCGGCTCGGATCTGGTATTGCTGTGGCTGTGGCATAGGCCAGTAGCTATAGCTCCAATTTGATCCCTAGCCTGGGAGCTTTCATATGCCCAGGTGTGCTCCAAAAAAGAAAAAAATTTAAAAAGTAGAAATGAAGGCAATAGATACCCAAAGAATGCACATCTGTGTTACCCAAAAGTCATGCCCTGAAAATTACATCATAAAAACCATTCCTAATTGGAAACACAAATCCTATCAGCATAGTAAAGGATAAACAGTACAATGACTATCATAAGTGTAATGATGAGCAAAAGAGCCAAAACACAGAAAATAGTATGTACTAAATGACAGCGCCTGGCTTTCCTTAGGGGAGAGTTGTGGCTGGAAGGGACACGAAGAGCCACTCTGGGTACTAGAAATGTTCTGCTCTTTAAAAATCTATTTATTTATTTTTAAAATTTTATTGGAGTCATAATGACTCACAATATTGTGCTAGTTTCGGGTGTACAGCAAATGAATCTCTCTCTATATATATACATATATATATATATATATGATTAATTTGCACACATACATATATTCAATCCTTTTCAGTTTCTTTTCCATATAGACACTACAGAGTATTGAGTAGATTTTCCTGTATGGTACAGTAGGCCCTTATTACTCATCTATTACATATATAATAGTGTGTATTGCTAATCCCAACCTCTCAATTTATCCCTCCTCCTAACATTTCCCCTTTGGTAACCATGAATTTGGCTTTGAAATCTATGAGTCTTTTTCTATCTTAGGAATAAGTTCTTTTGTATAATTTTTACTAGAGTCCACATATTAATGATCTCCTATGATATTTGTCTTTCTCCATCTGACTTGCTTCACTCAGTTTGATAATCTCTAAGTCCATCCATTTTGCTACAAATAGCATCATTTCATTCTTTTCATGGCTGAGTAATATCCCATTGCATGTATGGACCACATCTTGTTTATCCATTCCGCTGTCAGTGGACATTTAGGTTGCTCACATGTCTTGGCTACTGTAAGTAGTACTGCAATGAACATTGGGGTGTATAGTTTTTCAAATTATGGTTTTCTCCAGATATTTGCCCAGGAGTTGGATTGCTGGATCATATGGTAGTTGTATTTTTAGTTTTTGAAGGAATCTCCATAGCAGCTACACCAATTTACATTCCCACCGATAGAGTAGGATCGTTCTCTTCCCCCATGCCCTCTCCAGTCTTTATTATTTGTAGACTTTTGAATCATGGACTGACTGGTATGAGGTGTTACCTCATTGTAGTTTTGATTTGCATTTCTCTAATAATTAGTGATGCTGAGCATCTTTTCATGTGCTTTTAGACCATCTGTTTACCTTTGGAGAAAGGTCTACTTAGTTCTTCTGACCCTTTAAAAAAATTTGTTTCATATATAGAACTGTATCAGTTGTTTGTATATTTTGGAGATTAATCCCTTGTCAGTTGCTTCATTTGCAAAAGTTTTCTCCCATTCCTTGGGTTGCCTTTTTTTTTAATTTTAAAAATATTAATTTACTTATTTTATTGAAATATAGTTGATGTATAATATAGCACAACATAAATTACAGGTGCACAATATAGTGATTCACAATTTTTTTTACTTCCAAGAATGTTTTTTATTAAACTATAGTTGATTTACAATGCTCCATTTCCGTTGTACAGTAAAGTGACCCAGTTAGCCATACATACCCATTTTTTTTCTTTTTTCCATTTTCCATCAGGTTCTTACCCAAGAGAGTGGATACAATTCCCTGTGCTCTACAGCAGGACCCCATCCCCCATTCATTCTAAATGTAACCCAAAACTCTCCATCAGCCCCTTTCTCTCCCCCCCCCCCCGGCAAACACAAGTCTGCCTTCCATGTCCATGATCTGTTTCTGTTATGTAGGTAGATCATTTGTGCCATATTTTAGACTCCACATATAAGGGATGTGGTGTCTGTCCTTCTCTTTCTGACTTACTTCACTTAGTATGAGATTCTCTAGTACCATCCATGTTGCTGCAAATGACATTATTTTGCCTTTTTTATGGCCAAATAGTATTCCATTGTATATATGTACCACATCTTCTTAATCCATTAATCTGCTGATGGACATTTAGGTTGTTTCCATGTCATGGCTATTGTGAATAGCTCTGTGATGATTATATGCGATTATATGCCTGTATCTTTTTCAATGAAAGTTTTTTTTCTGGATATATGCCCAGGAGTGGGATTGCTGGATCATACGGTAATTCTGTATTTAGTTTTCTGAGGTACTTCCACACTGTTTTCCACAGTGGTTTTACCAATTCACATTCCCACCAACAATGAAGGAGGGTTCCCTTTTCTCCAAACCTACTCCAGCATCTGTTGTTTGTTGACTCGTTATTGATGGCCACACCAGCTGGTGTGAGGAGCACACCTGTCGTAAACGGAAGTTTCCAGGCTGGGGGTGGAACTGAAACTGCATCTGCGACCTACACCACAGCTCATGACAACGCTGGATCCTTAACCCACTGAGTGAGGCCAGAGATGGAAGCTGCATCCTCATGGATACTAGTTGGGTGCATTACAGCTGAGCCACAATGGGAACTCGAAATGTTCTGCTTTTTGATCTGGTTGCTGATTACACGATATGTACCATTTGTGAAAATGTATTGATCTGGACCCTGATATCAGTGACATTTTTCTTTTAAGTGTATAGTTCACTGTAGGAAAATTAATTGTTAAATAAAGAATAATGAATTCATGAGAATAATAAATCTATTTTGTTTCATACAAATATGGAGTCACATTTTCAGTCCTGAATATTAAATTTTTTTTTTTCTTTTTAGGGTCACAGCCGTGGCATATGGAGGTTTCCAGGCTAGGGGTCCAATTGTAGCTGTAGCCACTGCCTACACCACAGCCACAGAAAAGCCAGATCTGAGCCGCATCTGTGACCTACACCATGGCTCACAGCAATGCCAGATCCTTAACACAATGAGCAAGGCCAGGGATGGAGGCTCATGGTTCCTAGTCTGATTCGTCTTCGCTGTGCCACGACGGGAACTCTAAAATTTTTTAAATTAATAAATATTTTCTCTTTATTCCCACAATACCAGAGCTGAACAAATATTTAGAGAAAAAGAATCAAGCATATATCCTGGCTTCTCTGTACAAAATGTACTAGGTAGCCAAATAGTAGAAGAGAGAAAGCACCTCTCTCTTTTTTTTTCTGTCTTTTTAGGGCCGCACCTGCAGCATATGGAGGTTCCCAGGCTAGGGGCTGAATCGGAGCTACAGCTGCTGGTCTACGCCACAGCTAGGGCAAATCAGGATCCGAGCCGCGTCTGCAACCTACACCACAGCCCATGGCAATGCTGGATCTTTAAGCCACTGAGCAAGGCCAGGGATCAAACCCACAACCTCATGGTTCCTAGTCGGATTCATTAACCACTGGGCCACGACTGGAACTCCCACAAGATTCATCTTTTTAAAGTGTGCAATTCAGTGGCTGTTAATATAGTCACAAAGTTGTGAAACCATCGTTATCTAGTTCCAGAATATTTTCATCACCCCAACACGAAACGCTGTACCTATAAGCAGTCACTCCTCATTTCTGTTTTGCCTTGGCTTCGGGTAAACACTAATCTACTTTCTGTCTCCATGGATTTGCCTATTTTGAACATTTTGCACCTGGAACCATATATTATAGGGCCATTTATGTCTGATTTGCACCAGGAATCATATATTACAAGGCCATTTTTGTCTGATTTCTTTCCCTTCAAATGTTTTTATAGCACATCCATGCTGTAGCATGTATCAGTATTTTGTTTCTTCTGATGGCTGAATAGCATTCCATTTTATTTATTCATTCATCCACCGTTGGACGTTTGAGTTGTTGCTACCTTTTGGCTGTTGTGAATAATGAAGCTATAAACGTTTTTGTAGATCTTTTTTGTGCAGACCTCTGCTTTCAGCTCTCTTGGATATACACCTAAGAGTAGAATGCCGAGTCATATAGTAACTCTACATTCAGCTTTTTGTAGAACTGCCAAACTGTTTCCACAGCAACTCCACAATTTTAAATTCCCATGAGCAATGCATGAGGGTTCCATTTCTCCATATCTTTGTCAACGCTTGTTATTGTCAATTTTTTGACTACAGTCATCATAATAGGTGTGAAGTGGGGGGGGTCCTGTTGTGGCTCAGCGGGTTACGAACCCAACTAGTATCCATAAGGATGTGGGTTAGATCCCTGGCCTCACCCACTGAACTTAAACTACACATTAGATGAGAGTGACCTAACTGACATTTACAGAGTAATCCATCCAACAACAGCAGAATATATATTCTTCTCAAGCTCACATAGAACATTCTCCAGGATAGATCATATGTCAGGCCACAAAAAAAGTCTTAAGAAGATTGAAGTCACAAGTATCTTTTCCAAACAAAAGGTAAGAAAAGATAAATCAATTACAAGAAGAAAACTGGAAAGCTCACGTATACCTGGAGATTAAACAACATTCTATGGAATAAGCAGTGAGACAAAGAAATTAAAACAGAAATTTTAAAAATACCTTGAGACAAAATAAAAGTGGAAATAAAATATACCAAAATGTATGGAATGCACTGAAAGCAATTCTCAGAGGGGAGTTTATAGAGATAAAAACTTACATTAAGAAAAAGAAAGATTTCCAGTAGACGATCTAAATTTATACTTCAAGAAACTAGTGCCCAAAGCTAGAAAAGGAAGGAAATAGCAAAGATCAGAGTGCAAATAAATCAAATAGAGACTAAAAAAACAATAGAAGGGAGTTCCCGTCGTGGCTCAGTGGTTAACGAATCCAACTAGGAACCATGAGGTTGCGGGTCTGATCCCTGGCTTTGCTCAGTGGGTTAAGGATCCGACGTTGCCGTGAGCTGTGGTGTGGTTGCAGATGTGGCTCAGATCCCGCGTTGCTGTGGCTGTGGCAAAGGCCGGCAGCTGCAGCTCCTGTTAGACCCCTAGCCTGGGAGCCTCCATATGCCGTGGGTGTGGCTCTAAATAAGGCAAAAAGCCAAAAAAAAAAAAAAGGAATAGAAAAGAGTAATGAGGATAACAGCTTTTTAAAAAAATAAGCAAAGTAGGAAAAACTTTAGTTTCTGAATTAAAAAAAAGGACAAATAAATAAATTTAGAAATGAAAGATGGGAGTTCCCATTATGGTGCAGCAGAAATGAATCCAGCTAGTATCCATGAGGATGCAGGTTCGACCCCTGGCCTCACTCAGTGAGTTAAGGATCCGCCGTTGCTGTGAGCTGTGATGTAGGCTGAAGACACAGCTAGAATCTGGCATTGCTGTGTCTGTGGCATAGTCCAGCAGCTACAGCTCCGATTAGACACCTAGCCTGGGAACTTCCATATGCCATGGGTGTGGCCCTAAAAAAAAAAAGGGAAATGAAGGAGAAGATAACCAGACAAATACAAAGGATTTTAAGAAACTACAATGAACAGTAACAGGCCAAAAAAAAATTGGAATAAACAGATAAATTCCTAAAGATATTCAACCTACCAAGACTGAATCATGAAGAAATAAAAAAATCTGAATAGATTAATTACTAGTAAGGAGGTTGAATCGGTAACATACAAAAAATCCCTTTCAACAGGGAAAAGTCCAAGACCAGATGGCTTCACTGATTGGTGAATTCTACAAAATATTTAAAGAAAAATTAATACTGTACTTTTCAAACTCTTCCCAAAAATAGAAGAGGAAGAAACATTTCCAAACTCACTTTATGAGGCCAGTATTATATACAGCATTACTCACAATAGCCAAGATATAAAAACTGCCTGAGTGTGTGCCAGCCAATGAATGCATAAAGCAGGTGAATGCATAAAGTTGTGTGTGTGTGTGTGTGTGTGTGTGTATATATATACACACACACATATATATATAGTGTATATATAATGGAATACTATATATATATACATATATACATACACACATATATATATACATATATATATGTGTATATATATATATACACACACACACATATATATATATATAGTGTATATATAATGGAATACTATTATACTATATATACTATCCCTATATATATAATGGAATGCTATTCAGCCATGAGAAACAAGGTCATCCTATCATTTGTGACAACATGGTGGTGCCTTAAAAGTATTATGCCAGATATTATGCTGATCTGTACTCTTGCCTTTTGTGGCTCCTTTTTTTTAAAAAAATGATTTTGACAATATAAGAAAGGAATTCTGGGCCCTTTCTGTTTTTTTTTTTGGGGGGGGGGATTCAAAGGCTGTGATACCCACAGATTTCTCTCTAACTATCATACCTCAGAGCCATAAGTATTTGGGTCTGTCTTTTAATTTTTTATTTCTCAACAGTATTTTTCAAAGCTATATACTTGCAGTGTGTTTATAAGAGAAGTGTCCCTTGTAAAAGAGTTTTTAGTCTGTGGCTCCTAGTAGAGGCAATATCTACTGTTCTATAAATTCAAATACTTCAGCTTCAGAAGAGTGAGTCATGTTCCATCAACTAGAAAAGCTCAAAAGATTTTTCCCTTTGTTAGGTAATGGTTATGCATTTCAATTTTAAGAACAATTATCCTGCTAGATCAAAGATTTTTCAGGTCTAGAAAAGTGTGCTTTGAATTTATTAATACTGGGCCTCTTCTTAGGAAATGTTTGTTCATAGTATAATTTTTATGTGATAAGTGGTGCTCCATAAAAATATGAGTAGCTCTAAAATAAAAATAATGAACTGTCCTGGTTTAGCAATGTCTGGGAAAATTGGGTACTTTTTGTTATACCCAGTTATTGCATCATTTTCACATTAGTCTTCTTTTAAATACTGAACAAAAAGGATACTCTGGGAACGTACATAAAAATATTAGAGACAAAATACACAAATATGGCTTCTTGCCATTTTACTAGCTATGGCCAATACGTTCTTTGGTCAATTAGAGTAGAAAGTTTTCTCGTTAACGGACAGGTCTTTCTTAAACAGAAATCTTACTGAAGATAGATTTCTTTTCAATATCATCTTCACTCTCCAGACTTACCTGCGTTGTTGGTACTTTAGTCACAGATAAGCAAAATTCTTCAGTATAAAAAATATGTATCGGGAGAAGTTTGTATAATTTTCAAATCACCACAGATATTAGAATTCCAAGAGTTAGAATTACTTCTAATTTGACCCAAATTCTGAAAATGCATTTTTAAATTGAGAGCGCAGTAGCTTAAAAAAATGCAGCAATACCTTAAAAGAACTAAGAAAATTTTTAAATAAAAGGAAAATCTATTATTAGTTAACCAATTAAAAATGTCAAGCGAAAATTTCTCCTTTACCTGCAGCATTGTGAGCAGAGTGAGGAGTTCCCACTGTGGCTCAGCAATTTAAGGATCTGACGTTGTCTCTGGGAGGATGCAGGTTTGATCCCTGGCCTCGTTCAGTGTGGTAAGGATCCAGAGTTGCTGCAAGCTGCAGCATAGACTGCAGCTGTAACTCCAGTTCGACCCCTGGCCCAGGAACTTTCATATGCTGCAGGTGCAACTATAAAAAGAAAAAAAAACAGATAAGATTACAGCTTGAACTCAAGCCTTTAATTCTGCTTCCCCCCAAAACAGAAAATAATAGAAAGGGGATTACGTTTGTGACAAAAGGTCTAAGCTACGCAATCTAAGGGAATCATTAGGACAAAATTTCACAAACTGAAAAGCAGAGGGGAAACGGTGAGTTACTAACTAGAACTAACAGTTGAACATCAGATTCGTGGGAGGAGTAGCGGAGAGGCAGTTCAATCAATGTCCATTATGGAAGTCCTAAATCCCAGGATTTAGGACACCAGGTTCCATTGAAGGGTGAGTAGTGTCCCCAAACTAGAGGGATATTCCAAAGTTTTTTTAAGAAGCATTCAGAACTTTCCACACCTTAGCAAAAAAAAAAAAGGGAGAGAGATTTGTTCCCCGGGGGTTGAGGGAGGGGCAGTAGGCGCAAAGGAGGGGTACCAAATGGACCAGTGTTTAAGCAGAATCTACTGTTCCATGTTGAGACCTCCAAGTTTCTTCCCTAAACTGGTTCTCAGAACACTGGCGGTTACATTTAGTCCCTCAGATTTCATGTGGGAAGATTTTTCTCCATGAAATCCGACAAGGCCAAAGAAGACAACAACTAAAAACTAAACAACAACAACAGCAACAAAATAAAAACTAAATGGAATGATATCATAGGTTCCATAATGAAAAGCTCAGCCAGGTCACTTCACAGTGAAGCCCTTTAGCACTATCCATGCAACAAAGCTTTGCAACAGCCTTTTTAAAGGACCCACACTTAAAGTATAAAGAGATATGGGGGAATCTAATTAAAAAATGATACAAAAGAACTTATTTATAAAACAGAAACAAATTCACAGATTTCAAAATCAAACTTATGGTTACCATAGGGGAAATTGTTGGGAGGGAGGGATAAATTAGGAGGGTAGAAATAATATATACACACTACTGTATATTAAACAGATAATTTACAAGGGCCTACTGTACAGCACAGGGAAATCTACCCAATAGTCTGTAATAATCTATATGAGAAAAAAGAATGGATATATGTGTCTGTATAACTGATTCACTTTGCAGTGCATCTGAAACGAATACAATATGGTAAGTCAGCTATACTCCAATAAAATTAAAGATAACATATAAAGAGAAAGTCAGATATCAGATTTCTAGGGAAAGATTCTCTCTCTCTCTCTTTTTTTTTTTTTTTTTTTTACTTTTTAGGGCTGCACCTGCAGCATATGGAAGTTCCCAGGCTAAGGATCAAATTGGAGTTGCAGCTGCTGGTCTATGCCCCAGCCACAGCAACATGTGATCCGAGCCACATCTATGACCTACACCACAGAATCATGGCAAAGCCAGATCCTTAATCCATCGAGCGAGGCCAGGGATCAAACCCACATCCTCATGGATACTATTGGGCTCATTATCACTGAGCCACAATGGGAACTTCCTGGGGAAAGATTCTGATTAGAATGTTAGAAAGAAAAAACAAATACACAGAAAAAAGACACTTGGAAGAAATACAATCATCTAAGGGGATGATGACTTTACAAAAGTTACAAATATCTCCCAAGAAATTTTAAAAATGGCATTGCATTTGAGAAAAAAAGCACAAGATGATTTTATATATACACACTGGGTGTATGTATGTGTGTATATATAAATAGAGATATAGATGATATAAAATAAAAAGAGTTCCTGGGAGTTCTGTTGTGGCTCAAGGGGTTGAGAAACTAATTAGTAACCATGACAATGTGGGTATAATCCCTGGCCTTGCTCAGTGAGTTAAGGATCCAGCACTGCTGTGAGCTGTGGTGTAGGCCAGCAGTTGCAGCTCCAATTCTACCCCTAGTCTGGGAACTTCCATATGCTGCAGGTACAGCCCTAAAAAAGACAAAAAAAAAAAAGTTCCTGAAAACCATAAAAAAAGAAACATGAGAACAGAAAAGGAAAACCTCGATAGAAGATTTTAGAAATAGATTTGATAAAATAGACCAGAAAGTAGAAGAAAAAGGCAAAAAATGGAAAAAGGAAAACGTGAAAAGGTAAGACAGATAGAGGGGGGTCCCAACATCTAAATAACAGAATTTCCAGAAATAAAGAGTAGATAAAACAGGAGGAAATGATCAGAGAAATAATTTAAGCAAATGTCCTAGAATGAAAGTACAAGGACTTTCCAGATTGAAAAAGGCCACTGAGTATTCAGAATAATGGTTAAAAATAGACCCACATTAAGGCACGTCATTGTGAAATATCAGAACAATGCAGACAAAAAGTAGGATCCAAAAACAGGGGAGAGGAAGAATTTCAAGCTATGTACAAGCTGTAAAGAATCATAATGAGATCAGACTTCCTAAATCATAATGCTAGGAGCAAAAAGAGAACAGGGGTGGTGATTGCCAAAATGGGGGGGAAAATTGGATTCCTATCCTAGAAGTCTATACCCGTAATTAATGAGTTATGTTATCTGTATTTGCTTCGTGCAAATATGAGATGGTATTTATGTGGGTGGAGGAGATGGAGAAGAAGTTTTTAGGTTTTGAAGTAAATTTCGTAGAACTATATGACATTTTTGGCGGTGGGCATGCATAATTGATTTAAAAACAATGTCTGAAGGTACTTACGATGGTTAATTTTATATATCATCTTGACTGGTTCCTGGGCTGCACTGAACAGTCTTTCTGGGTACGTCTGTGAGGGCGCCGACAAATGAGATTAGTAGAATCAGTAGGTCAGTAAAGCCAATGACCCTCCCTAGAGTTGGTGGGCATCGTCCAATCCACTGAAGGCCTGAATACAGCACAAAAGTAGAGAAGGAGATTTTGCTAGCTCGCTCTCTCTCTCTGCCTGCTTGAGCTGGGACATTAGTCTTCTGCCTTCAAATTGGGACTGTCATCGTGATTGTTCCTGGCTCAGGTCTTTAGGCTTGGACCAGAAGTTACACTGTCAGTTCTCCTGGTTCTCAGAACGGCAGACTTGCCCTGGAACTACCGCCCCCCGCCCCTCCAGCTTTCCCAAGTCTTAAGCTAGTGGACAATAGACCATGGACTCAGCCCCCAGAAGAACCCTAAAATGGTATTATAGCAATAAATAATGTGTCTTTTGCCTAGGGTAAGATTTGCACTGGTTAAACTCAAATTTTACAGTTTTCTTTTAAGGATTTTCTAGGGTGTTTTGGGCTAAGAGAAAGTAGAATTATGCTCTGGGCATTCAATAAGAGTTTTAGGAGTTCCCGTCGTGGCTCAGTGGAAACAAATCTGACTAGTATCCACGAGGACACAAGTTCGATCCCTGGCCTCGCTCAGTGAGTGAAGGATCCGTGAGCAGTGGTGTAGGTCGCAGACGCGACTCGGATCTGGTGTTGCTGTGGCTGTGGTGTAGGCCGGCGGCTACAACTCCAATTCGAACTCTAGCCTGGGAACCTTCATATGCCTTGGGTACAGCCCTAAAAAGACAAAAACAAAAAAAAAAGGAAAGATTTTAAAAACATTCCTCAGAAAAGATCACATCAAAGTAGAATACCTTATATCATTATCTGACATTTTACCAGCTGGAAACCTAAGAAACAAAATGAAACAACCAGATACCTTATTTAGGAATAAGTTTGCTCCAATAATTTCATAGATGATGTTAGTCTCCAAAGATTTCTGTCTTCTCACAAGCTCAAAATAGTCTTCTTCTTCTTTTTCCAACTTATTTATTTTCTAAGGTGAAAGCCAACTTATTTACATGAATCCGGGAGAACAGACGCTTCCAAGTTGTTGACTTCACGTGTAGGCAGGTAAATAAAATTCCCAGTTTGAAGATTCTGCAACTCCTCTTCAAACTCATCAGTCAGGTCGTCTGACTTAGACCAGATCCCATCAAAGACACTGTTTTTTGCCTCTGCAAAACTAGAGCCAGGTTATAGTTCTCAGAAGTTTCTCTGATGCTCATTAGGTGAAAAGAGACTTACTTCATGGAAACTTTGGGCAAAATGCAGTGGAGGTCAGACCACTCCTAATTCCGATAATCAGAGCTGGCCCTGCTCTTGGTTCCATAGCAGAAATCCATCCGACAGGGCTGTCACAGAAGCAAGTTCCACCTATGCCGGTGTGCCTGGTCCCCTGGTTGCTCATATGTCAGAATGCAGACCAGGAACCCTACATTTCCAGCTGAGACCTCATCACCTAGCGCATGTGGACTTACTCCTGAGGAACAGTAACCATGGATGCTGGGGCGGCTCCCCAAAGTCCATTATTTATTTACTTATATATTTATTATAAAAAATGTTTTATTATAGTTGATTTACAATGTCCTGTTAATTTCTGCTGTACAGCCAAGTGATCCAGTTATACTTTTATATGCATTTTTTTTTCACATTATCCTCCACCACATTCCATCACAAGTGATTAAATATAGTTCCTTGGGCTATACCGCAGGATATCATTGCTTACCCATTCCAAATGAAATAGTATGCATCTACAAAAGTCCACTATTGATCAAGAAGCTGAGGAAGCTGTTGGGGTGAAGGGGACTCTCAAGGCCCAGGAAACTCTCAGTACCCATTCCCCCCAATCTCTCATCCAACCTCCCCATCACTATTATCACGTTTCCTCTTTTAATATCTCCCCTCCCAGCCCATTTGACCATTATCTGTTCTTCAATACCATAATCGTTAGAGATCCTTCATTTTGCAATCCAACTTTATATCATTAATTCTTGAATCATAATTTTTTCAAAGCTCTGAGGACTTTGCTTCATTGTCCTGGAATAAAACTTTGTTGACAAGTTATCGAGCCGTGATTTGAGTACACATGAGTCTTTAACATTTTTTACACTTAGTTGACAAGAAAAGCACTTCCAGGTTTTCCTCTGTTCTATTTCACGTCGAAGTGGAAATTTGTCTTTGTTGATTCTTTCCATAGCCAATTGCCCTCACTACCATCTCACCTAAAAGAAGGTGGTCTTTCTTTTCCCTCAAGCACATGATTTCACCAGCCTGGAAAGAGGGAATAAAAAGGTTGCATTTAAAAATAAAAGACGTGCCTACATTCGTTGTGATAGGTTGATGGCAAAACTGCAATCAATTATTACTCCTGTGTGTGAGTATGGTTAAAGGGATTGATGTGTGACAAATAATTCATTTGCAATTTGTCAAGAAAACACATGCAATGTACTTAGACACACATTCTAGCTATAGTAATTCTTTGTATTATTATTATTATTATTCAAGTAGAGTTGATTTACAATGCTATGTTGCAGTCATTCTTAAAAGAGCTTTGCAGGATGGCAAGGCACATACGAATCCACGATGGTAGGCTGTAGGCTGCCATCTGAAAAATGAACTTTACAATATGACTTCACTGTGAAAGTTTGGTCGAAAAGAGCTCAGATTCGTTTGTTCCATGATGCTCACCACCGGCCAGTTAATGTATTTTAGAAAATGGTACCCTTCCTTCCACCAGGGAACCCGAAGAGGGGGAGCTTGTCTTCTCTTCATCTCTTGGCAGCTTGAGTGTAGTCAAGCCTTTGACACCTAAAGCTGACCAACAGATACTCCTGAAGGAGCAACACCATGCAGGGAGTCAGGAGGGATTATTTCCTTTTTTTTTTTAGGGCCGCACCCGCGGCATAAAGAGGTCCCCAGGCTAGGGGTTGAATCAAAGTTGTAGCTACCTGACAACACCACAGCCACAGCAACTCCAGATCCGAGCCGTGTCTGCGACCTACACCACAGCTCATGGTAACGCCGGATCCTTAACCCACCGAGCGAAGCTAGGGATCGAACCCACAACCTCATGGTTCCTAATCTGATTCGTTTCTGTTGCACCAGAACGGGAACTCCAGTAGGAATTATTTCTGATGACTAGTGAGTCAAGAGCCTAGTACCACAGGCCACTTCTCTGATGGGAATTTGGCTGGCCCTTCCCTGAAGTCTGCCTGAGCCTGGTTCTCTAGCCTTATTACGATCAGTCCCTTTCTAGAAATCCCCTTTTATTTATTTATTTATTTATTTATTTATTTATTTGTTGATGTTTTAATTTTTATTTTTATAGTGATTTGTATTTTTTTCCATTACAGCTGGTTTACAGTGTTCTGTCAATTTTCTACTGTACAGCAAGATGACCCAGTCATACGTACATATATACATTCCTTTCTCTCATATTATCTTGTGCCATCATAAGTGGCTAGATAGAGTTGCCAGTGCTATACAGCAGGATCTCGTTGCTTATCCACTCCAAAGGCAATAGTTTGCATCTATTAACCCCAAACCCCCAGTCCCTCCCACTCCTTCCCCCTCCCCCTTGGCAACCGCAAGTCAGCTCTCCATGCCCATGAGTTTCTTTTCCATACAGTGTTTCATTTGTGCCATACATTAGATTCCAGATATATGTGATATCATATGGTATTTGTCCTTCCCTTGAAATAAAGTTTCAGATTCAGTGTCCGTTGCTTTGGAGCCAAGGAACGGTGATTGGTTGTGACGAAGCTCATTGCTTTACCACCGTCAACCCAGCTTCTTCCAGGGCTGTTGGAAGAGCCTGTGCGCGTGTGCATGACGAAGATGCGGAGAGCCTCCTTTTGCCCTGGAGTAGCAAAACCAGATGTCTTACCGAGCGTTACAGGGGCTCCATCTGTGCAGTGTGTGATGCTATTACTTTCAGTGAAAGTGGATTGGGGAAAAAAAAAAAAAAACCTTACCGTTCCTAAACATTAACAATCTTTGTAACTTCAAAAGGGGCTCAGAAAATAAGATTGTTTTCCTCTGATGGCATTAGCATGTAAATAGTGAATATAAAAAAGGCGATGATCATGCAAAATGATGTGTCTGTTGTTTGCCCAAGTTGCACACTGGGAGGGAAGAAGGAGCCTGTCAATTGCTTCATGATTTGCTTCAAAATGTTAAAAGCAATATTGACTCTTCCAGAACAGGGCATCAGACAGGAAAACCACTTCCAGTTTTTCCTCTGTTAGAGTTCACAAACCTGCCCTGCTATTTACAATGCACGGCTTTCTTTAAGCCTCTGTGATAGAGTGGAGTTTTTTGTGTTTAGGAACTTTATAAAATGCCTTTAAGGAAGGGTTTTTGTGAAAAAGTAAATTCAGAGGTTAGGAAGGTCCCAGGGTTTTTGAACTGAGCTTTCTTTCCTTCTTACCTCCTCGCTCAAAATAAACTAAAAAGGAATACAACAGAAAGAAAAAATTTTAATTTCTACGTTTTTTGGTTTTTGTTTTGTTTATGGCTACCCCTGTGGCATGTGGAATTTAGTTTATTTTCTGGGTTATGAAGAAATGGCATTCACATGCCAAAAATACCTCGTTCAGAGGCATTTTGGGCATGGACAGATGTGATGTTAAGTTGTTGGGTATATGCTTTAATTGACAAGAACTTTTGGCCCTGAAGACACTGGCTTTTGTGTTCCACCATCGTATCATATTAACAGCGCAAGTCAAAGACTGTTTACAGTCGTCATCAACCTTTCTTTTCTTTGACATTTCTGTTTACATTAAGTCTATAAAAATAAACATATAAATCTGAAATAAAATTATCAATTCAACTGACATTTTGAGAAAAAGAATATTGATATATGTATGACTTGGGTCGCTCTGCTCCACAGCAGAAATTGACTCAACACTGCAAGTCAGCTATACTTAAAAAAAATAAACTAATTCAAAAAAAAATCAGCTGATATTTTGAAACTCAAAGCTTTGTGTTTTGATTTAATATGTGTAAAAACAAGTGATTTTTATGTTATCTAAGTAGACTATAGGATATAACAATTTCATAACAAGTGAGCAAGATATAGTACATTTTATAATTTATCCAAATGTTTAATTCATTTCATGACTTTTAATCCCATGTTGGCAAGCAGATTAAAACACTAGTTCAGAATCTGTGACTTTCCTGAAATTCAGCTATTCTCAAGTAGAGTTGCTGTTTTGTTTTTTGCCTTAATAAAATAGGGAGGTTTGTTTCTGTTAGCTTTCACAATTTTCTGGTGAATATTTTTTAATGGATTTTTTTTTTCAGGGGATAATAGTGGATACCTCTATGTCATTCGCTGCACGTGGATGCCACTACTTCATAACCCAGAAAGTAAACTAAAAAGGAATACAAAGAGAAAAATTTTTAATCTTTACATATTTCTGTTTGTTTTTGTTTTATTTACGGCTGCACCTGGGGCATATGGAATTTCCTGGTCTGGGGTCAAATCAGAGCTTCCTGTGCCTGTCAGATCCTTAACCCACTGAGTAAGGTCGGGGATCGAACCCACCTCCTCACAGACACTATGTGTTTTGTCCTAAAAGCCTGGACATTATGAGTTCATAATAGATTCTAGCCCACAAAAGTTAGGGAGAATATCATATCCCCAGTGATCAGTGAGAGTTATGAATTTTATTACTGACTCTAACCTTGCCAAGGATTAGCCAAAACCGGTTAGGATCGCCCTTGAAACGGGCCGAGAACTAAAAGCATAAGGGAGGAAAAGGCCAACTCAGATTCAAAGAGTCTACACGTGTGGACCTTGAGTGAGAGCCTGGAGAGGAGAGGAGAGGAGAGGAGAGGAGAGAGGGAGGGAGAGAGGAAGAAGAGGGAAGAGAGCAGAGGAAGTTATCCCTTCTCTCCTTGGCGATGCCTCTGCATTTCCTCAGAAACCTGACTCAGAAGATTC